>JAPEBW010001802.1:0-18716 GCA_027405785.1 Ophiocordyceps robertsii | reverse complement strand
TTTACGATATAATAGCGGGAGCCGCAATACTTATAATAAAGAAGGAAGTAATAAAAAAAAAGGACTAGCGGAAGCTACTCTTAGCGCTAAGGAAATTTAATAGCTAGCGGCGCTACTTTACGCTTTAAGCATAATATATACGAGAAAAGTGCGAGATCGACTAAAACTTTTTCTTAAGCTTAAAGGAGGTTTTTTACTTAATCTATAACTACTTAAATACGGGGCTATAATAAACTATAGCGACTTATTATAGTACTAGCGCGGACTAAGGTTACGACTAATAAGAATTCCTTAAGTACCTCGATTTAATTTACCTTAACGTCGATATTTAATCGCGGGCGGCGGCGGCTATCCGCATAATTAAATAAGGAGAGAACTAAACGTTCGCGGCGTTCCTCCTTAAGTTTAAGTAGAGGCTCTTTAAGGCGGGAGGGGGGTCGTAGCTATACGATATATAGATCGTGTTCTTAGAAGGCGCCTTAAGCCTTCGCCTTAAGGAGGCGCTCGCGATAGTCGACCTCTTAACCTTAAGCTTCTTAGCGTATACTAATTAAGTAGCGTAGATCGCGGTAAAGCTAAAAAGGGTTTAGTAAACTAAGCAGCCGTTTTAAAGCCGGAAGAAGGCAATAAAAGGGGGAACCTAAAACCGAAAAGACTTAAAGGGTAATACCTTAATAAGTAAAATTAATACTATAACCTAGCTAGGAGGAGGATAAAGCCGGCTTAATATACGGAGGTGTTTCGCTTATAGGATAACGGGGTATATCGCCCGCTTTTATAAAAAGAAGAAAGAAAGAACCTTATAAGTAGCCGTAGCTATAATTAAAGAGGTAATTAAAGTAAATTCCGATTTAAGAAAAGAGGAACCTTAGCGTAAAGTTAGGCGCTAAGGGAGAAGGAGAAATAATAAGCGGCTTAAAGATTAATAAGGAAGCACCTTATACTAAACTTAGTACTACTTAAGGTTAGTATTAATAAGAAGAAGGGGCTTAATATACTTATAGATATAGGCTATAACTACTATGCTATAGTAAGCGAGGGGGTAGCGATAAAGCTATAGATACCTTTCGCGGATAGGACGAGGAGGCTACTACGGCCTTTCTTAAAAGACGTACTAACGCTTTAAACGAAGGGGATCGTAGCGTTTAAGATAGAGATTAATAAGCACTTAAAATAGATATTCGCTTATATAGTATTAAAGTTAAGCTACGATATATTCTTAAGGAGACCGTAGATAAAGAAGAATAAGGTAGTTTATAACGCTAAGGGGAATTGGATTTAGTATAGAAAAGCGGGGATTTAGATCGGCCTTTAAGGATTAAAGGAAGCCGTAAAGATTGCGAATATCTAAAAGGCGAAGCTAGTAAGCGCCTTTATCTTCGCGGCGGAGTACCGATAGGAAAGGGCTTAAAAGGATAGCCGGGGGCGACGATAAGCGCTTAACGTAAAGGCGGTTATAATAAAGGATATAGAAAGAGCCCTTTAGCTAAAGACGCCGGTTAACTTAGTAAACTATATCTTAGCTTAAGCACTATAAGCTTATCTAGACCTTTTCGCACCGGCGAAGGCACTTAAGCAACCCTTATTCCGATTAAGTATAGACTATAAGATCTATCTTACCTTAAATAAAGATAGTAAAGAGCCGCTATTATTATAAGGGCCCTTTTACGATATATTAAAGGAAGAACTCCTTATTCTCCGGAAGACCTTAAACGAGCTACTAAAAGCGAACCTTATCCGCTTAAGCAGTTTATTAGCCGCGGCGCCGGTATTGTTTATAAGGAAGGCTAATAGCTAACTACGCTTTTACTATAATTACTAAGCCTTAAATATAATTACGAAGAGAGACCGGTATACGCTACTATTAATTATAAAAACGCTAAGGATACTAGTAAAGGTATATTAGTTTACGAAACTTAATATTATTATAGCGTTCTATAAGATTAAAATCGTAAAGGGCTACGAGTTTAAGATAGCCTTTTAAATAAGGTTCGGACTATTTAAATAGTAAGTATACTTATTTAGCTTTATAAGAACGCCGGCTACCTTTTAGCGCTATATTAACTAAGTGCTAAAAGACTACCTTTATAAGTTCGTTATAGCGTATATAAATAACGTTTTAATCTACTCGTTAAAGTCGCTCCGCGACTATTAAAAGAAGGTAGCGAAGGTGCTTAAAAAGTTATAAGAGGTAGGCCTTATATTAAACCTACGGAAATACGACTTTATAATAAAAAAAGTAAAGTACTTAAGTTTTATTATATAGGCCGGGGGTAAGGTCCGGTGCGACTTAAAGAAGATCTAAGCTATCTAGATATAGTAAGCGCTAAGGAATATAAAGGGCGTTCGGAGCTTCTTTAAGTTTGCGAATTACTACTATGCCTTTATCCCGCTTTATACTAAGGCCTTACGGTGCTTAAACGGCCTTTATAAAAAAAACGCAACGTTCTTATAAACTAATAAGCACTAGGCCGCGTTTAAGTTTATCTAAGAGGCATTTTATAACTCGCTAGTGCTATAGCTATATAACCTTAAGAGGGAAACGTACTTAAAGGCGGACTACTTTAAATACGTAATAAGCGGCGTGCTAATATAAGTAAGACTAAACGGGATACGATACTTAATAAGGTTCTTCTTAAAACGACTTAATATAGCGGAGTATAACTACTTAATTTATAATAAGGAGTTACTCGCGATTATATAATACTTAGACTTTTAAGGGGTAAAGTTATATAATATATTAGCATTTACGGTGCTAACGGATTATAGGAATTTAAAGTACTTTATAATAAAGAGGAAGTTAAATAAAAAGTAAAGTAAATAAGCGATAAAGCTCGCCTTATATAACTTTATATTAAAGTACTACTTAAGGAGGTTAGCGGTAATACTTAACGCTTTATCGCGCCGCGATTAAGATAAGCTAAAAGGGGCATTCGATAAGAAGGAAATAGGACGCGTAATATAAATAATCCCGGATAGCGCGCGACTAATAAAACGTTAAGTCCCCTTTAGCGGCGAGTATGCGAACTTCCCGCGATAGTTAGTATAAAAAGAGCGTACTATCGCGATAATATAGGATAAGGAGGAGAACGCAAGGTTAATTGCTTATATAAGTAAGGTAGACGACCCCGTACCTTAAGATAAAGGTAAGGCGAATAAGGGCGAAGTTCGGGGAAAATCTAACTTAAACTTAAGCTAAGACGCGCTTAAGGAATAAGTACGACCGGCTTATATATTCGACGAGTAAGAGATATAAAAGTAGTAGATAATAATACTATAAAAGAATAAAGAGTATTAAGCAGTATTTTAAGCAGTGCGGAACGGTAATTAATCGCTCGCCTTAAAATAGCAATTAAAGGTTTAAGTAAGTAAGTATATAATTAATATAAGGGGGCGCCTTTACTTTAAAGACTAACTTTAAGTACTAAGTAAGGCTTAATACCTTAAGAAGGGGGAGGACGAAAAGCTAAATAAGCTCCGGGTATTAATCGCTTAGCGGATATATAACTTAATAGTAATAGGATACTTAAGGCGCGAGGGGACGCTCGCGATATTAGCTTAAGAGTTCTTTTAGCCGGGCTAGTCGTTAATAGTACGCCGGCTTATTACGAACTACGGGCTATATAGTAAGGGGCATATTTAAAGGTAACTCTAAAAAGGGCTTCTTTAACTATTACCGCCCCTTATATAGCTGTTTATATACTTAACGATAGACTTTATAGTTAACCTACTGCCGATAAGGACTAAAGGCTCTTAAAACCTTTAAGTAATAATAGACCGGCTAATAAAGGCGATAACTTTAAAAGCAATACCGATAATAAAAGTAGTAGTATACGCTACTAAGTTCTTATAATCTTACTTCCGCTTTTATAGAATGCTAAAATCTATTATCTTAAATCGAGGGATAAACTAAATAAGGCAATTTTAAAAGGAATTCTATAAATAAACTAAAGTTTAAAGGAAACTAAGTTTAGCTTATTACCTATAGACTAATAATGCGATAAAGCGCGCGAACTAAGAGGTATAAGCGTACCTCTGCGTATATATCTACTATAAGTAAGATAACTAAGGGGCATAGCTACCCTACGCTTAAGCAGCGCTTAATAATCGGGTAGTATCGATAATAGGTATAAGCCCTTTTTTCGCTATATATAAGTACGATATCGAGCCGATCTAAATCGTATAGGAGGAGGGACCGCTTACGCTAAACGCGGAGAGCGCACGGAGCCTTATACGAAGGATAAAGGAAGTCGCCGACTTCCTTTAAACGGCGATCGCCGCGTTATAAGTAAGGTAAAAGGAGATAGCGAACTAGTCTTATACGCCGGCGGAAAGACTTTAAGTAAGCGATAAGGTATAGCTAAATATAAAGAAGTATACTATAGATAGGCCTTACTAAAAGCTTAATTAGCTATACTAAAAGTATACTATAATAAAGGTAATTAGCCTATATATAGTAAAACTTAATATGCTAAGGAGGGTATATAAGAGACTATATATAAAGTTCCTCCGCCGCGTAGCGGATAATCCCTTACTTAGCTAAGTAGTTAACGATTACTAGCTACTACTAGTAATTAGGGAAGATAATAAACTAAAGTACGTTATAAAGAAGATTAAGTAAGCCTAGTAAAAACGGATTAAAAGGGGGAGATAGCGCTAAGTCTTAGTAAAGTAGTATAAGTATACTAACTTAATATAGTAGCTAATTAGCGACTTTTAGGATATAATCGCCTTAAAGGAATTTAAAGGGCAGTGTAGCAACGTAATAAAAAACGATAAGGGCGAGGCGGAAGGACGATAGTAAGCTAAGCTAAAGAGTAAGGAATAAGATAAGGAAAGTAGTAGAGAAAAAGAGGAAAACTAAGAAAAATAAAAGGAGGTTTCGGGCTACGCTTAGTAAATATTAAGACGATTTTAAACGATAAGTATAAAGAGGATACGCTATAAACGCGTACTAAGCATAAATAACGATAAGATAAATAAAGGATATAATAAGATATAATAAGATATAAAGTAAATATAAATAAGATATATAAAGAACTATAACTCGATTAAAGCAAACTACTTACTACCCGCTAATACCGATAAATTAACCTTAAATATTAAGGTATATCTAGGCTTAGCGCGCCGTAGTAGTAATATAAGCTAACTCTATATACTATAGTAATCGTTAGTAATATCCTTTTAGCTAGCGTCTATTAAGGATCGGAGAACGTACGTATAAGTTAATACGGTAATCCTCGAATATCCTTTAAGACGTATAATCTTAAAGCGCGTTTACGGCGGCGACTATATCGCTAGTATACTAATATCGCGTTAGCGTTATGTCCTACGTAGTTTAAGAACGGGGATATATAGGCAAATAGCATAATCCGGCGTAGGTATAAGCAAAATAATTATAAGCGCGGGGCGAGGCTTAATTCTAATAAGCCTTATATTAAGTGTCCGTATTAAGAGATACTATATATCTAATATATATAAAGTAGGGGGGGCGCCGTATAGTAATGCTATATATCGCGCTCCGCTTATTAAGCGATGACGGCGGGCGCGAAGACTAATATAAAGGCGGTAGCATATAGTCGCTAGGCGTGCTAAGAGGCGCCGGACGGGTAAACGCCTATAATACGGCGGGAGATAAGGCCTAAGGGGTTATAATAGATATATTAAGGCGCGGCGCGGCGAAGCTGCTATAAGAGGGGGCGCGCGCGTAGGTAGATTAATAATAAAAGAAAGAAAAGAAAGAAAAGAGGGAGAGGGAGAGAGGAAGGGTATTTATACTTAAGGACCGTAAGTAGCGGGTAGGAAAGTGTAAAAGGTTAGAGCAGCAGCGAAATTGTGGGGAAATCAGGAGATCACGTAATGTTACGTAATAGAGGAGTCGATGTTAAGTAAGGCAGGATTTTAGCTAGAATTAATTAATAAAGAATTAAGTGCGTAAGTGCTTATCGAATCTTTAGCTATTTAGTAGCAGTAGATTCGCCTTTTATAGACAAATGTAAGGGAACGGAGTGACATATCCGGACCGGCCTTCGGGTAGTTTTAAAGCCTAAAGAATGCTGATTTTAAAGTATTTTACCCCGTAGCTATATATCCCTTCCTTATGCGGCAATTCGTGTTTAAAGTTAGTTAAGGTTAGTTTAGGTCTAAGCGGATCCTTATTTCATCCAGCTACCCTAACCTCCTTAGTTCCGCACATAACGTTATAGACGTCGTATAAGGACGTAAGGACCTAGAATATAACGAGCCGAAGCTAGGCTATTTAATACGGGTTTTTATATAATTTATACACCCCCCTATACATAGCTAATTAAGTAAGGATTAAATAGCTGATTTATTAAAGTAGTAAAATCACTCTCTTATAAAAAGATATACCTTAAGCACTAATATTAGCCGTAAGCGGAGGAGATATATTATACCGCCTTAGCGCTATTAAAGACGACGTAGCGGCGCGGATAGGCGAGCGTATAACGTATCCGATACCTTAATATAACGTTATTTAAGAAGGCGTTAGTATATAATTATAAGCAAAATAAGGATAACTATACTAATTAACGCTAAGTGCGGAGCGGGGGGGGGCGGGGCGCCGATATTATATACCTTAGTGCGCGACGGCTTAAAAGGGGGATAGTATTATAGGCTATGCTATAAGAAGAGCTATAGTTATACTATAGCGAACGACCCGAAGTTAGGCTAACGTATAGCCGAAGTTATATAGGACTTTACCTAAACTTAGCCTAAGTTTAACTTAAACTTAACCTAAGTACGGGCTACTTAAGCGACCCTTATAAAGTACGAAGCTACGTAGCTTAAATAGAGATTTCCCCCTTCCCTCTTTAGCTTTAGATAAACAATTATTCGGCTACGTGCTACTAAATTAAGTGTACGTAGGCCCTTAATAGCTACGCTATAGCGCGCCTTATATGTCTTAGCAAAACGGCAAGGTAAAGAGAGCCGGCCGCATGCTTATAGAGTTCGTAAGGGTAATATATATTAAGATAAGGCTGCCGGAATTCCTTTAGCCTTAGTATATAGAAATAGCTATATATATAGCGAACCTCTTACTTATACGAGGCACGGCTTTAAGGGAGGCGCCGCTAAAAGCCCTGCTTAAGGAGATTAAGGTTCTTTATATATACTTTATTAAATATATCTAAACTTAAGGTTATATTATATATATAACTAAGCTATAATAGATATTAGCTAAGACGGCTAAAATAGACCTTAAGGCGTAAAAAGGAAGACTTATAAGTCTTAAGGGGCTTTATAGTTATATTTATAAAGTATAGCTCCTTAACTAAAAGAAAATTATAATTGCTAAGGACGTGCGCTTCTATAAGGCAATTAAGAAGACCTTACCTCTTAAGGAAAAAGACTATGACATTGCGGTCTTTAATAAGGATAAGGATAACGCCGACCTTATAAGGGATATAATGCCGTATCGCTTAAGCTATTACAAGACCCTCGCTAACCGCGACGAGAACGATAAATCTAGGGGGGGTAGGCTAGGTAGCTCTCGGGATAAGGGTAACGAGCCGAGGCAGTAGCAAGCTCTAAAGCTACTATCCCCTAAGTAGTAATAGGCTTTATAGCCGTTGCTGCTAACCCCTTACTATACCCCCTCCCCGCCTATAATAACGATAAAGCTAGGCGATAATAATATAGATATCTTAATACTAAATGCCTTAGTTTAAGGGCTAGAGGTGTACTTAGGAGAGACTATAAAGGTCTAAAGCAGCTTAAGGACGGCCTTTATAGGAGCGGGTTACCTAAGGACTTTTCCGGAGACCCTATAGCTAGAGATATACTTAATTCCCTACACGCTAAATCCTAGTAATAAGAGACCTATAGATTCCCCGCTTAAGGCACCACGGGCTAATAAGATATGCCGACTTAATAATCGGCTAACTCGCTAATAGACTAGCTATATATTAGCGGTTAAGGGAGGGCCTTAAAGGACTATATTAAGGGCTTTAATAACGGAGCTTACTATTATAGACTAACGCTATAACCTATTTAAGCTAGGCGTATTAATAGCCTTTAAAGTAATTTACTAAAAAAGGGACTAATTTAATAACCTAAGTAACTAGCTAGTCCTCTTTATATTTAGTGCGATAATTACCGCTATAAAGGGTTCGCTAATAACCTAAAAGCAGGCCTTTAAGAGGGATAACTATAAGACCCGCTAGCTGCCCGCGATAAGGCGGGAAATTAATAAATTAAAGCAAAAAGATACTTAAAGCCTTATATATAGACTATTAAGGGCTTAGGTCTTTAATAGGAAATAAGTCTATTTCGAAAAGCTAGTTTAAGGTAAAGAACCCCTTATAAAGGCCTATTAAGTCGTTTAAGGAGGCTAAGACCTAAAGGATAGGCCTACGGAGGAGCTCTATATAGTAATAATATACTAAGCTTCGTTAAAGCTATTTATAACGATTATTATAGTTAAGGACCTAAAGTAAGAACAATTTAACGTTATTTACGCCTATATATATACGGAAGTATAAAAAGAGGCTTTCGTTATATAGCCCTATAGGCTTAAAGATAGCATAGGCCGGGTCTATAAGCTTAATAAGGCCCTATATAGTTATAAAAGCTCGCTTAAGTAGTAGTACGACTAAGTAAGCATAGACTTAAAAGAGTACGGCTTTAAGCGCCTTAAGACGGATAAGTATATCCTCCGCTATAAGGCAGGCGATATACTTACGATCGTCTACGTAGATAATTTTATCGTAATAGCACTAACTAAGGAAGCTATTAAAGCCGCGGCTAATATCTTAACCGGGCTATATAAGACTAAGCAGCTTAGTAAGCCTTAAGAATTCCTTAGCATCTAATTTAAACGGGATAAAGCAGTAAGAACGATTCTTATATATTAAATAAGGTTCGCTAAAAAGATCCTTAAGAAATTCGGTTAAGAGGTTACTAAAGCTATAAAGGCGCTATTGCTAGCAAGACTTAAGGTTCCTTATAACTAAAAGAGTTAAGAACTTATAATAAATACTATAAAGTAGCTACGCCGGACTAGCAGCCTTAATTACCTATTAATAAGCACTTAGCCGGATATTACGTATATGGCGAATAAGCTCTTTAAGGCTAGTAGTAACCCGACGTATAACTACGTAGCGATTATAAAAACGCTATAGCGCTATATTAAGGGCACCTTAAACTACGGGGTTATAATAAAAAGGAAATACTTAATCTAGGACCTTAAGCTCTAAGTATATACGGATACCTCCTTTACTAATAACTAAAGTACTTACTGCTTTATAGCTAGCTACGTTATATTTCTTAGCGACGGGCCTATTTTTTAAAAGAGCAAGAGGTAAACGATTATAGCGACCTCGTTAATAAAGGCGGAGTTTATAAACCTTATACCTATAAGTATAGCGGCGATATAGTAATATTAGCTATTAATAAAGCTAGGCTAGCTATAGCTAAGTCTATTTATAATCTTTATAGATAGCTAAAATGCGAGGCTTATAGTACTAAATAGGAATAACCCGGCTAGGACTAAGTATATCGATATCTATTATAAATAGATTATTTACCGCACCGATAAGGGCTTCTTTTAACTAGTATAAGTGCGGACTAATAAGATAATCGCAGACGGCCTTATAAAGGGCCTCTTAAGAGAAAAACATAACTAATTTATCCGGTAGCTAAGAATAAGAAAGGCGGCTAAATAGACCTTTAAAGGGCTTTATATATAAACGGGGCGTTATATAAGCGGAGTAGCTAGTTATAATTAGTTAGGATTAAAAAACACTAAAGTAGGTATAATATATAAGGGAGAGGCTATATCGTAAGGCTTTATATATATATGCGCCTTATATGTGGCTAAGGGGAGGTGTTATAAATATAAGGAGTATATACGCTAAGGCCCTATACTTATTTTACTACGAGAGCCCTAGGCGTAGCCCTAGCCCTTATTTGCAGGGGTTAGCCACATATATATAAGGGCACCCCTTCGTATATACATTCCTTCCTAGCTAGCTAGACACTATTATTATCTTCTAAAGCTCCCTTTTCCACACCGACTACCTATTTTAAGGGCGAGACACGGGAAGCGGCTCCGGTATTACACCTATATACTACCTTGCTTCGCCTTAAACCCTTGCTACCGCCCCCTTTATGCTGTTCAGCGCCTAGGTACTTAAGGGTTTGTCTGCATTATGCACTATACCTCTTAAAAGGTTGTTTAAGTACTAACCTACCTTAGGTAAGTACCTACCTTTAGTATGTACGTCTAGCGTGCGACTTAAAAGGCTCAAACGTCGCTAACTTAAAACATATTAAAGACACGCACACAGGCCTACAGTTCGGAGAAGAACGGGCGAAAAAATTAAAGTATTACTATTTACACTTATACATATCTCTATTTACACTCACGCCCCATTTTAAAGATACGTACCAACGCCAGCCCGCCCCGCCTATTTATACCGCCCGCGCATAGCAAGTACCCGTACTTTCTAAATGCCCGCGCCTACACACGCAGCCTATACACGCAGCCCACACGCAGCGCTCTCGGCCACAGCTCAATTCGCTTAAAAAACGCATCTTTAAAGCTCTCGTGAGATGCGCGCACAACGCGGTCCGTTAATTGATCCGGGCCCTGCCGGTGCCGCGGGCGAAGTTATAGGCGCGCGCGCCCTTAATACCCTTAACGCCGCCTAATGCCCTTAACGCCGCTTAATGCCCTCAACGCCGCTTAATGCCTTTAACGCCGCCCGGCGGCACCGTTAGTGGCTATATCCCCACCGGTGCCACTAAGCGGCGATGTGGGTACGCCCTTAATGCCCTTAACGCCGCCTAATGCCTTTAACGCCGCCCGGCGGCACTGTTAGTAGCTATATCCCCACCGGTGCTACTAGGCGGCGATGTAGGTGCGCCCTTAATGCCCTTATCGCCGCTTAATGCCCTTAACGCCGCCTAATGCCTTTAACGCCGCTTAATGCCTTTAACGCCGCCCGGCGGCACTATTAGTGGCTATATCCTTACCGGTGCTACTAAGCGGCGATATAGGTGCGCCCTTAATGCCCTTAACGCCGCTTAATGCCTTTAACGCCGCCCGGCGGCACCGTTAGTAGCTATATCCCTACCGGTGCTACTAGGCGGCGATATAGGTGCGCCCTTAATGCTTTTAACGCCGCCTAATGCCTTTAACGCCGCCTGGCGGCACCGTTAGTAGCTATATCCTTACCGGTACTACTAGGCGGCGATGTGGCTATATCACTACCGGTGCCGCCGGTAAAGCTATAGGCGCCCTTATTACCCCTACCGCGTCCTCCTCTTAATCCCCTTCCCTTTATATTGCCTTAAGCCGACGATCTCTTTTATAACGCTACGAGAGACCTTAAGCTATAGCTAAGTTTATCGATCTCGTTATAAGAGAGGTGTCTTCGCACGCTTATATTAAGCCGCCTTAAGCTAGCTTAACTCGAATTAAGCAGCCTTCGCGGCGGCGTAGCTAGCTATAATGCCCTTATAGATATAGGCGGCGCAGCTAGCTGCGATGCCCTTATTAATGCGTCTTAGTGTTTAAGGGAGTCGAGTATAGGTAGCTTAGTATTATAAGGCCGGCCGCGTATAACTATAACGATATTAGGATCGCGGATTCGGAGTAATAGCTCCTTAAGGTCCTAAGAGTTATTATTAGTAGTAAAATATATAGAAAAAGGGGGGGGGGGTTTACTAACGGCTTCTTAAGCTACTATCGTATAAGAATATTATGCTTTTCGAGCGTTAGCCCGGCTTAAAAGCGTTAAAAGATAATATATATATAAGGTAGGCTAAGCTATAATATAAAGCGCCTACTATAAGGCCGTAATAGCTAGGGCTTTTAGGTTAATAAAAGCATCGTAGTAATAGTAAGTCGATGCTATATAGTAAGGAGATTAATAGCTTAATAAGTAACCTTTATATTAAGGTCCTTAAGCTAAGATAACTGCTTAAGGAACCGCTACCTTTATCGAATCTCTTACTAAGTAGCTATTTATATATAAGATATCTCTTTATTCTTAATTATTTAAATAAAGGTATCGTGAAGATATAAGAGGTTAGAGGTGCCTATAAGTAAATAAGACTTTACGTCTTTATAGGCGGTCTTAACTAAGCTATTAACCCGCTGCCCGAAGTTGCGATAGCGGCTAATAAAGCAGCCCGCTTATTGCTCCCGCCACGGTATATATTCGTTAAAGATATAGGTTACGATATAGCCTTAGTATTAACCGAATTGCTAATCGAGCTGCTGCTACGCCTTATAAAAATCCGCTTCCGTCTTTAAGTAAATAACGCGCTTTTAAGCTAGTAGCATTCCTTTACGGCTAAATTCGACTTCCTTATTGTCTAGACTAAACGTAGCGGCGGCGGCGGCGGCGGCTCTTTATTCGGTAGCCTTACGAGTAAGGATAGCTTTAACCTTAAAAAGGACTTCTTTATTAGTATTGTTTTTAAGACTATTAGGATTTACTAGGTCTTTTTAGCGTAACTAGATTTAGGCCTAAATATTGCTATTAATATAATATATATAGAGTTATTATTATATAAAAAGGAAAATATAAAGAAAGGCGTTTTTAAGGGCGGCTTCTTTATTTATAATAACTATAAAGGGCTTTAGTGCCCTTACTTATATATAAAGGGCGTTAAGGGACTTATATAGCTACTAGTATCCCTCTTCTTTTTTTATATTAATAAGGCTAAAGGCGAAGTTAGCTAAAGACTTTTAATTAGTAACTTTAGTAACCTAAAAAAGGAAGAGCTTAAAGCGGTTAGTTTTATATATATTATTAAGGCCTAAAACCTTAAGAAAGCGTTTTTATATCTTTTAGCACTATAGGTAGGTCTATAATACGCCTTAAATCTTATTTTTATCGTATAGGTCGAATTTAATATAATAAGGAAGGTCGCTTACTTAAAGATACCTAAGAAAGGCTTATATTACTATCTTACCTTTAAGAGCTTTAAAACGAAGCTTTTAGCGATCGTTATAGATATCACAAAGCCGGAAGAAAGCTACGGAAGGCTTAGTATTATAAAAGATGCTTAATACCTCTCGTGCCGGTAGAGCTTTATATTTCGAGAGGTTCCGCTTAAGGTTTTACTATATAGTGGTTCGCCGGCGATAAATATTATATGCTAAGGGATTAAGTAAAGGCCCGTAGTTATAGTAATCCTCTATAATACGAAAATCCTACTTCTACGCCTTAGTGGCCTCGTCGGCGGCGGCGGCGGAGCGTAAGGCTATTATAAGAAGGCGGAAAGGGCAGTTAAGCTTTTAGGTAGAAGGCTTACGAAGCCTAGTGCTTATTAAAGCTCGTTATAGCCCACGATCGTAGATAAATATAACTCGGGTTATAAGGGCGATTCCGTCGATATCCCGCTTTTAGGAACTTAACCGCTTAACAATAGCCGCTCTATTCTCACGAAGGAAGCCTTATATAAAGCTATATGCCTTATCGTAGGTTTCGAAGCCTAGGGAAGGCGGAAGGGGCGGGATCGTGGCTTAGGGGGCTTGGGGGCCTTCGGGGGCTTCATTTAAGTCGCCTTGGGGCGGCGCGGGGGCATCGAGAAGAGGGTCCATCGCGGCGCTAGAGAGCTTTAAAGGCAGTGCGGGCGAGGGTCTTATGTATGTGTGTGTGGGCGTGTGCGTGTGTGTGGGCGAGGGTCTTATGTGTGTGTGTGTGTGTGTGTGGGCGAGGGTCTTTGGTGAGAGCTTCAAAGGTGCAATGTGTGTGTGTGGGCGGGCGAGGGCGGGCGAGGGCGAGGGCGTGTGTGGGCTACGTGTGTGGGCGCGGGCATTTGGAAGGTACGGGTACTTGCCATGCGCAGGCGGTATAAATAGGCGGGGCGGGCTGGCGTTGGTACGTATCTTTAAAATGGGGCGTGAGTGCAAATAGTAATACTCAAAAATTAAGGCAAGGAAAAGGAAAACCGATGTCATGGCCGGTTGGTTCATGTCCGCCTCGTCACGGGCGTCGATGGGACCGAGTAGCTGGTACGCGTGGCTGCCGGATGGCTGGCGCTACGGACCTGGGTGTCTACCTACTGTACCTACCTAGGTAGGTACCTATGTACAGTACCTACCTACCTAGGGCTCACAGAATAGAGCGCCTCCGAGTCGAGCACAACAATGGCCTCGGCGACCGAGTATATACGACACAATCAGGGTAATGTCAACGTGCTCCCAGGAATCGTGTGGATCTCTTGTCAGGCATCTCGCCGGGTAGGCATGGAACAGCATGGGAGAGAAGGGGACTTGGTTTTTGCTACAAATGGCGTGCGAAATGGAAATATGTGTGTGCGTTGACCGTCTGTCCGCCACAGCATTGATACACCGTGTGCGTACTGTAGTGCAATGCCATGACTGTATCCGCGGTACATACTATGTACAGCCGCCCTTGCAGCAGCGACAACAAGGGGAGAGGGAAAAAAAAAGGACGGCCAAGAGTCGTGCTGCGGCATCATCTTTTCCCCCCTCCACCAACCACCTTGCAAGAGCAGCTGGGCGATAATCATCAACAACAGCCCTGCCATCTACAGTACAGGCACATCGGCACATCGTCGCCTGCCCTTGTCCCACTATCGTTTTTCATCGCTTGGCCCGAGCGGCGTTACACGCACGGGAGCTGTGCCTGCTTCCCCGCCTCTTGTTGGCCCTCGCCTGTGTGCAAACAAAGCCAAGCGACGGTTCGGTTCGGTTGGGAATGGCCGCCGCATCACGGCTTGAGCGTCTCGCGTGACCAATATCGTCGCGTCCTCAATGTGAGGGCTCCGTCAACGACGACTACGCCTACGACATGCTGCGCCGGCCTCCAGTCGACGCGCGGGGGTCCTCGCAGCAGCACAAACTCTGGCTGGCCTTGGCCGTCTTCCTCCTCCCCTGGCTTCAGCTCGCCGATGCTCAGCAGCAGCATCAACCTGCCACTCCGGCCCTCTTGCCTCATCCAAAGCCCAACAATGCCCACGCCCGTCCCCCTTCCGGCGATTCCGCCGCCCTCCGCGACTGGGCTGCCACGCAGCTCAACGCCCCCAAGCACCCCGTCGCCGACATCCACAAGAAGCCCTCGTCGGCCCACGAAGACCTGATTGACCAGACTCGACAGCCAGTCGACGGCGACGACTACACCCCAAACAATAAGAACAAAAACAAGAACAAGAGGAAGCACCTCTTCATCCCCGACGATGCGAGCGCCCTCGCAACTTTGGCTCCGGCTCAGTCCGTCCGAGCACCACGTCCCCCCCGACACCAACGGCCCAGCAGCAGCAGCAGCGTCCCTGCTTCCGGGCTCGCCCCGCCGCAGATTGCGCGGAGTCTGGAGGACTGGGAAGTAGAAGACTTTGTTCTTCTGGCGACCGTCGATGGAGACCTCTACGCCTGCGACCGCAGGACGGGCAAGGAACGCTGGCACCTCGAGGTGGACCAACCCATGGTCGAGACGACGCACCACCGCGCAAACAACTCGGTCCTCGACGACGACTACAGCCCCGTCGACCACTACATCTGGGCCGTCGAGCCCAACCGCGACGGCGGCGTCTACGTCTGGGTCCCCAGCCCTGACTCGCGTCCTCGCGCCACCGGCTTCACCATGAAGCGCCTCGTCGAGGAGCTCGCCCCCTACGCCGGCGAGGACCCGCCCGTCGTCTACACGGGCGACAAGAAGACGACCATGATCACCCTCGACGCCGCCACTGGCCACGTCGTCAAGTGGTTTGGCTCCACCGGCTCCCACATTAACCAAGCAGAGAGCTGCCTCCGCCCCAATGCCCTCTACAACAAGGATGCCCGCGAGTGCAGCTCGACGGGTACCATCACCCTTGGCCGCACCGAGTACACGGTCGGCATCCAGCGACGAGACGGCCGGCCCATTGCCACCCTCAAGTATGCCGAGTGGAGCCCCAACAACTACGACAACGACCTGTTCCAGCAGCACCACGTCTCCCTCGACAGTCGCTACATCACCAGCCAGCACGACGGCAAGATTTACGCCTTTGACTATGCCCGCGCCGACCACGCCGCCCCCGTCTTTAGCCACAAGTTCTCCGCCCCGGTCGCCCGCGTCTTTGACGTCTGCCGCCCCTGGGATGCCGCTGCCGAGAGCAACCCCGAGCTGGTGGTGCTCCCCCAGCCCACGATGCCCTCGCAGGATGCAGGCCACGCCCGCATGCGCAGCAACAGCCTCTTCCTCAACCAGACAGAGGGCGGCAGTTGGTACGCTCTTTCGGGCCGCCAGTATCCCCTCATCATCGATGCACCTCTGGCGCAGGCTACGCATCCTGGCTGGTGGGACATGGCATCGGCCTGGGACAGCCTGAATGAAGCAAAGATCTCGAAGGCGCTCGTGGGCATGCACTCGATTGACGCAATTCGCAACGACGCTCCGCAGCCGCCGACGCTCCCCCCGGGCGCCATCGCCGACAGCAGTCAAGACCCGGACAATGACTCCAACCTCCCCGTGTTGCCAAACGGAGAAGCAGACGAGGCCACAATCATCAACAAGGTCAAGGGACTGCCGCAGAGCGCCGCCAACAGCGTCGTCGACTTCATCAAGAATCCCATTCTCTTCCTCCTCTTCTTCGCGGCCCTCGTGTACAACGAGAAGAAGCTTCGCAAGTCTTACCACCGCTGGCGCCTAAGCGGCAGCCTGAGAGACACCTTTCTCTACCTGACTTCGGATGCTTCGGCGGAGAAGGATAGGGGGCTCCAAGTAGGCGTGGCAAGAGAAGTCTCGCGTACGTCGCAAACAGACGATGAGGATCAGCCACAGGAAAAACACTCTCTCCGCGAACCGGCCGCCGCGCCGTCTGTCCAGACCTTTGAACCGGGCAAGACGGAGGTGACTGATGCCATGGCCGATGGCCAAGCCGAGCACAGCGCGGCCGAGTCAAGGGCGGAGGCTGGGGCCCAGGGCAACCCGGCGGATCCCTCTTCACCCGGTGCTGCACCAGAAAGAAAGAAAAAGGCGCACCGTGGAAGGCGGGGCGGCGTCAAGCACCGCAAGGGCCGGGCCCTGGAAACGTCGCAGTCCAGAGGGGACGAGGCGGCGCCCTCGACGGTGGAGGAGGCCGTGAACAATGCCAAGAAGCTCGGTGACAGGCCGAGTCTCGAGCCCGACGTCATGACGGTGGCCAACGACATGCAGGCCGTCACGGGCCCCATCATCAGGATGGGCAACATTGAGGTCAACACGGAGGTGCAGCTGGGGACGGGCAGCAACGGGACACTGGTGTTTGCCGGGCGCTTTGATGGACGAGAGGTAGCGGTGAAGCGGATGCTGATTCAATTTTACGACATTGCCTCCCAGGAGACGAGACTGCTGAGGGAAAGCGACGATCACCCCAATGGTAGGTTTCACGCTCTACGATTCTTGCCTCTCCCTACCCTGTGCTGACAAGACGGCAGTCATCCGATACTACTCGCAGCAAATCCGAGATGGGTTCCTGTACATTGCGCTTGAGCGTTGCGCCGCGTCCTTGGCAGACGTCGTCGAGCGCCCGCACGCACTCCGCGAACTGGCCAACGCCGGGCGGACAGACCTCCCGGGCGTCTTGTACCAAATCACAAACGGCATCAGCCACCTGCACGCCCTGCGCATCGTTCATCGGGACCTGAAGCCCCAGAACATCCTGGTCAACATGGGCAAGGACGGCAAGCCCCGCATGCTCGTGTCCGACTTTGGCCTGTGCAAGAAGCTCGAGGGTGGCCAGTCGTCGTTTGGGGCAACGACGGGGAGAGCAGCCGGCACATCCGGGTGGCGTGCGCCCGAGCTCCTGCTCGACGACGACGCGCGCGACGCCGGCGTCATGGAGGCCAGCACGCACAGCGGCTCCGGCTCGGTGCTGGTCGGGGACAGCGGCATGCCGCACGGCCGACGGGCGACGCGTGCCATTGACATCTTTTCGCTCGGCCTCGTCTTCTTCTACGTTCTCACAAACGGCTCGCATCCCTTTGACTGCGGTGACCGCTACATGCGCGAGGTCAACATCCGCAAGGGCAGCTACAACCTGCGGCCGCTCGACTCGCTCGGCGACTTTGCGTACGAGGCCAAGGACCTGATTGGGTCCATGCTGGACGCGGACCCCAAGAAGCGCCCGAGCGCCCGGGACATCATGTCGCACCCCTTTTTCTGGTCGCCCAAGAAGCGCCTCTCGTTCTTGTGCGACGTGTCGGACCACTTTGAAAAGGAGCCGCGCGACCCGCCCTCGGCGGCCCTGGGCGAGCTCGAGCGGCACGCGCCGCAGGTGACCAAGGGCGACTTTCTGCGCCTGCTGCCCCGCGACTTTGTCGACTCGCTGGGCAAGCAGCGCAAGTACACGGGCTCGCGCCTCCTGGACCTGCTGCGGGCGCTGCGCAACAAGCGCAACCACTACGAGGACATGACGGACGCCCTCAAGCGCGCTGTGGGGCCCCTGCCCGAGGGATACCTGGGCTTCTGGGCCGTGCGCTTCCCCATGCTGCTGCTCGTCTGCTGGAACGTCGTCTACAACGTCCAGTGGGAGGAGACGGACCGCTTCAGGGACTACTACGAGCCGGCGGGCCTGTGAGATTGTGCGTGTGCGAGGAGTCGATGGCAATGGACAGATGGGCCTGTACAATGGCGGTGGAGTTGGAAAAGGGGTGTCTAGGGGGGCGTTTTTGCCGCGTCTTGTTCGGTCGCTACGTAAAACATGGTCGGTTCTTCATCGCGGGTCAGCGCCTGGCTACCGGCCGCTCGCTCTAT
>JAPEBW010001801.1:0-18737 GCA_027405785.1 Ophiocordyceps robertsii | reverse complement strand
GTCGGGGAAATCCCTTAAACATCCTTAAATATCCCTTAAAAATCGCGGTAAGGTTTATCTTATATTTTCTAAGGTGCTTTTATAGTTAAAAACGGGTCGAACTATAGTTAGGATATCCCGCGGAAATCCTTTAAAATCCCTTAAAGATACCGGTAGAATCCGCTAAATAGTTTTTATAGTATCTCCTATAATTAAAGACGTTATAAACTATAATTAAGTAAGCTCTTAACCCTTTATAGTTATATCCCGGAAACCTTAGCGGGGTCCGACTAGTAATATTCGTTATATCTCCTTAAGCGAGCCTTTATAGTACGTGCTTTAGTCGTTCTTATCGCGGGGTTTCGTATAGCTCCTTAAGAGTAAAGTAAAGAGTCTAGGCGTGGCTGTTTAGATTTTATAATAATATAGTAAGTAGTTATTTAAAAGCTATAAAGCGTTTAAATAGTTAAGGCTTCCCTTAAAGTTTAGCTATTAAACCTTAATAAGCTATTATAATTTACTTACGTATAGTTACTAATTTATAAAAAAGAAAGGCTTAAGATAAGTATTAAAGCTTATATAGATATTAAGGTAAACTAAAGCCTTGTTTAAGCTAACTTAGTAAAGACCTTTTAAGACATAACTATAAACTCCTCTTAATAAATTCCTATTTAAGGAGTAAGAAGGATAGCTATTATTAAATAAGCGAATTTACCGCGTATATACTAAAAAGGCTAAATAGCAGCCTTACGGTTATAAAAGTAAGGATTAGCGCTTAAATAGTAAAACGCTTAGCGGCTAATATATTACTTAGCTAAGACTTTTTAGTTCTTTACTAAAAGGACCTTATTAATATTATATTAGTCTTATAAATTAAGGCTTATAAAGAGATTAAAGCTAAAGTTAAGATAGTTTAGCTAAGACTAGTAATATATAAATAAGTAATTTACTTAGCTACTATAACGAATTTAGCTAGTTTTAGCTATGCCTTACTTATATAAGTCCGGGCGCCGCCGTTAAAGCATAATATAATATTTTTCCTTAATAACCTTAAGCTTACCTCGATAATAATATAGGATTATAAAAGCTTTATAGTAATAAACTATTTTAAGGAACTACTAGTACTCCGCTAAGGCTAAAAGGTAAGGATAATTATAGACCTTAATAAGCAGTTTTAGCTATATAAGAAGGTTGATATTACTACTCCTTTAGCGGAAGCCCTTATAGAAAATCTAGATAGAATAGACCCCGCTAAGGACTTCTTATAAAAGGATCTTACTATAAACTATAAACTTAAAATCGGCCGAACTAAAGACCTACCTAAACTTACTACTAATAAAGGCGTCCGGATTTACGCTAAAGACTTAGAATATATATTAAAAGTCTAAGATATTCTTTAATCGTTTCCCCGCCTTTAAAAAAATAAGGGAGTAGTATATATAGATAAATTTAAATATATATATATTCCTTTAGTAAAAGGATAGTAATACTAATAAGTCGTATTAAGATTATACCTATTAAGCGATAAAGATAAGAAGGTAATAAATACGATATTTAGCTAGCTAACTATATAAGGCCGATTAAAATAAGTTTATAGGCTAACCCCGTTCGCGGCACTAGTATTCGTAGTATAAAAGATAGTAAATAAAAAGGAAAAAGGATAAGTAGTTATAGACTTATAGGGGATTAACGCTATTACTACTTTAAACGCCTACTTAATACCCCTTTAAAGCGATATAATTAAACGCCTTTAAAGAAAAAAGTTTATTAATATAATAAACGTATAATCGTTTTTTTACTAGTTCTTAGTTTACTAAGACTATTAAGAAAGGTTTATAGTTATAAGCTATTATAGAGTAAAAAGATTATTAATAATACTTATAAGCTTTAAGAACTCCTTAGTATACGTTTAAAGGTTTATTAATAACGTTCTTTATAGATACTAAGAATATGCGGCGGCCTATATTAACGATATTATTATTTATTCCGATATAGCTAAAGAATACCTTTAATATTTAAAGGCTATATTCCGCACTTTTTATAACTATAATATTACCTTATCCGGATTAAAGTCCTTTTTAGCGTGCTTATCCGTATAGCTCCTTAGATTTAAGGTAAACGCTATCGGCTTAATAAATATAAACGAACGCATATAAGCCTTTAAGAATATCGCGTTCTTAAAGAACCTTTAATAGCTTAAGAAATAGATCGGCTTTACTAAGTAGCTATACTATATAGTCCTAAATTCGCTAAGGAAGTTTACGTCTTATAAAAACAAAAGATAGAGCTACTTTAAGTAAGATAAGAAGAAGGAGTCCCCTTAAGGAGCTAAGGATAAGCTTAATACGCCGCAAAAGCCGCTTTTTAGCTTATTCCGGAAAAGGAAAAGGCCTTCGCGATTTTAACTAAGAAACTTACTAAGCTTTAAACGATTTACTACTTTAACCCCGCTTAATAACTATTTATTTAGATTAATATATCCTAAGAATATAAAGTAGTAGCTATAGCTTTTTACTTAAAAAAAGGCACGGAATAAGATAAAAAGACGTTACTAGCCCGGACTAAAGTCTAGCTTATTGTTTACTTAAGCCGCGCCCTTTAAAGCGGAGAACCTTAATACTAACCTATAAAACTTAAAGTAGCTAGTTTAGTATAAGTAGTATATAAGTTACGTATTATAGTACTATCCGTAAAAACGCTATAAGTAGTTGTCTTTACTAACTACGTAAGCACTTATAAAATCGTATACTAAAAATCCTTATTTTTTATTAGTATAAAATCTAATAATAAGCTAATCTTCGCGTCTTAATACTTAAGCTAATTCCCGCTTAAGGTATACTATATCTTAAGCATCGAAAACGTTATACTAAACGCGCTTTTACATTTACTATATTAAGACGATAAGCTAGTATCCTTAAACTAAGAAGGGGAATTAAAACGTATTTAAAAAGATAAGATAACGGACTGCGTATTCCTCTATATAAAAGTATTAATCGAATTGCCACTCCGCTAAAAAATAATTAACGGATATATAGAGGATATATAGTAATTAAAAATTATAGTATAGCTTAGCGATAAAGATAAGGTCCCCGGACTCTTATTCTTTTAGTTATAGGGGTTACTATACTTTATAAAGAATAACGGACGCCGAAGACTATATATCCTTAAGACTTACGCTAAGGAGATTATCGAAAACGCCTATGCTAAATACTTTTATACTAGCCGCACTTATATATAGTAAGATTTATACTACGCTTTATAGCGTAAGGATAAAAGGATAAGGCGCGGACTAATTACTGCTAGTTAAAGCTAGTACTATAAACTAATTACCGCTAGTTAAGGCCGCTACTATAAACTAATTACCGCTAGTTAAGGCCGCTACTATAAACTAATTACCGCTAGTTAAGCTAATATAACGGACTAATTACTATATATAAACGTATATAGAGGTTTAAAAATAGTAAAAAGCTTATTTATTCTTAAAGGCATAGCTAGCTACTTTATACTTAGTTCTTTAAGCTAATTTTAAGGATTTTTAACTATACTATCCGTAGTATATAGATAAACTATAAATATCCTTATAAAATCGCTTAATAAACTAAGTATAAGCTTAGTTAAAAACACTATAAACTATAGTTAGGGAAATCCCTTAAATATCCTTAAATATCCCTTAAAAATTATAATAAGGTTTATCCTATATCTTTTAAGGTGCTTTTATAGTTAAAAATAAGTTAAACTATAATTAAGATATCCCGCGGAAATCCTTAAAAATCCCTTAAAAATACCGGCGGAATCCGCTTAATAGTTCTTATAATATTTCCTAAAGTTAAAGATATCGTAAACTATAGTTAAGTAAGCTCTTAACCTTTTATAGTTATATCCCGGAAACCTTAGCGGGGTCTAACTAGTAATATTTATCGTATCTTCTTAAGTAAGCCTTCGTAGTATATACTTTAGTTATTCTTCTCGCGGGGTTTCGTAAGGCTCTTTAAAAGTAAAGTAAGGAGTTTAAGCATAGCCGTTTAAATTCTATAATAACTCCCTTAAGTAAGAAAAAAAAGCTAACGTCCTTGTTAGTTTAAAGTAAGAATAAAGTAAAAGGGGCGCTAAGTAATAGCTTTATAGTAGCGTCTTCGCGCTATATTAATAGTGCGCTATCCTTATTTTTTTAATAGTTTTTTTAGCCCGCTTAGCTAATAGTAACTAAGTAGCTTAAAATAGCTAGTAAGCGGCTTTTATTATAAATCCTTACCTTTTATTTAATCGTATATCTTTATCTTTATTAAGGCGATTAGCGCGTTTAGCTAAAACTTATAGTAAATTTTTCCGACTTTCTTTTAAAGCGTGCGTTTAAGCACTTATCGGGTAGTAAAGAGTCTCCGCGCTAAGGAATGCTTAAATTCCCTAGCGCGATACGTTATAAGAGACTAGCTTTATTTAAGCCTTATTTTATCTTATTATCTTACTTACCCTTTTACGCTATTTTTTAATCCTCCGCTAAATTTCCTATGCTACTTACTAGCCTTATAAGCCGCTTATAAGCGAGATATTATATTTTACTTACTACCGCTATTATAGTTATCCCTTGCTTTTTATCGCTAGGCTTTTTTACTTATTATCCTTTTTATATAGCGCTACTACCTATATCTTTCCGCTAACTAACGCGCGTCTAGCTATTAAGAAGGTATTAAGATAAGAGTAGGCCGTCTTATTAATATTAATAAATATAGTTAGTATTAAGGTATTAAACGTTTATATTCCCGCTTAAAAGCGGGTAATAAGGTCCTTAATAGCTTTAATGCTTAACTCCTCGCTCTTAAGGTTTTAAACGTGCTTAATAGTCTTAAAGAACCTTATTATAAAGGGGGCCTTAAGGGTAAGAATATAAAGCGTATAGTTAGTACGGCTAATAAGGCGGATATTAAAGCCTAGGAATTTTATTACTTAAGTTAAAGTTAAGTTATAGTTAAACTCTTTATAAGCTTATAAGTAAAACTTAGTATAGTTTATAGCTAGGCGGAAACTCTTAATTATTATAATCTCGTTACCGGAGTATAGGCCTGCGAAGCTAGGCCTATTAAAAATTATATTGATTACTACTAGCGGCTTTTATAAGATCGGGCGGCGGAATATATCGCGAGGCTAGTTATTGCTATCTCCTCCGGTTAAGGAGGGATAGCGGATAGACTATAGTAAGGCGCTTATACGCTTTTATATAGCTAGGCTAAGTATAGCGGCGGGCGGAAAGAGCGTTTGCTAAGTAAGACTAAATAGGTCTTTAAGGCTTATAGCGGCTATAAGCTAAGAAGGGGATTTTATAGTATAGGCTAGACTATATATAAAGCGAGATAGGGTTTTAGCTATAATAGCTTAAGACGCCGCTATAAACCTAGCTATAAACTAGTAAAGCTAGGCCTTAAATATATAGTTAAGGATAGCGCGGACGTCGTTTTAGTCGTTTAGCTAAAGCGGGTTTCCGCTAGCTATAGCGGCTATTATAAATCTTAAGACTATAGCGAGGTTAGCTAACTTAAAGACATTAAGTATTAGCTAGTTATTCCGCTAATAAAAATTTCTAGCTACGTCTTAAAAGATATATAAGTAGCGGGGGCTTTTAAATAATAAGAGCTAAGTAAGAGGTATAGCTAAGTTACTGCGAAACCGGCTATTTAGACCACGCTATAGTATAAAGCTAAGAGGCGAGTTGTTTAAATTAAGTATTTAAAGAAGGTAATATAAGCTATCCTTTATAGTACTATAGTTTAAGTTAAATCCGTTAGCTTAAGCGCGGCTATAGAAAGTAGTATAAGTCTATATAGAAGCTTAAACTTAAAGGTTTTAACTCTCGCTAAAGGACTTAAAACTACAGAGGATAGCCGCCTTGTTTTTATAAAGCTTAAGCGCTTACTTATATCCTTTATATTAAAAGCGTAGGGGCTTATAAAAGAGTAAGCTAAAGAAGTAATTATAAAATAGCTAGTTTTAGCTATAAGAGACGTTAAATAATATAAAGACTTAAAATAAAAGTATAAAGATCGTAAGCTTAAAGTAAAAGGTTATATATATAAAAGTAAGTAAGGTACGGCGGGCTATAGCTAGTAGTAAAGGGAAATATAGTTATAAAAAAAAGAAAGGAAAGGAGAAAGAGCGAGCGGTAAAGAGAATTTAAATAAGTATACTATAAGGCTAAAAAGGCCTTATTGCTTAAGGTAAATAGTAGTATATTATTATTAAAACAACTAATTACCTTAAGCGTAGTAAGTTATAGTTTTTTATAACCCGTAATAGCTTTTAAGTCTTATACTTAAGCTTAACCGCTTAATTCTCTTAGTTAAAGAGTTTTATATTAAGTTATAAAGGCCGCGTATTATGCTTTTATTTAAACTACTTAAGTAGCTAACTCCTCTTATACTTTTTTAAAGGCTTTTATAATCTTTAGCGAGAAGACTGCTTTTTCGTTTACTTATAAGTTATAGCTACTTAGCTAGCTTTTTTAGGCTATAAAGAACTCCTTCCTTAGCTTTCCGCTACCTTTTTTTATTATAAAGCTTTATAGTATTTGTTTTACTTTTTACTTATTTAAGTAAGGTATCCTTTTATCTTAAACTAGTCTTAAGCGTATAGCTAGCTTATTAGCTAAGCGTAGTTATACTACTAAAACGACTAAATAAATATTAAAAGACCTTTTTATATCTAGCCGGTATATAAGCTATCTTATTTTAGCGGTAACTTAAAATAGCTTAGTACGTTTTTCTTAAGGCTTTACTAGTTTGCTGTTTATAATATAGTAGCCTTTACTAAGCTATAGCTAGACTTAATCGCTAAGCTTAAATTTTAACGGGCGGTATTTCTTATTATATTTATCCTTTATAGCGGCCTAAGTATAAGTAATAGCTAAGCTAGCTTTTTCTTATAAGACCTCTTAGTTTTATAAGTATAAGTAATTATTAAGGAACTAAAAGCCGTCTTTTATTCTTATCCTTATAATAAGCTTACTTAAGGCCGCGTAAATTACTAAGGAGAAGGAATTATTAAGGCTAAACTAAAAAGCGATTAGCGTATTAGTTTAGCATAAGTTTAGGAAATTAGCGGTAAAGAATTATAGCGCGATTTCTATAGTTTAGTTTCGCCTTTCCGATAAGCTGTTAGTTTAAGGGTACTAAGCGGTAAATATAAAAAGCTTTAATCTAAAGGCTTACTATAAGGTGCGCTAAAATACTAAGGTAAACTTTATATCTTAGTTAGAGATTATCCCCTTCGGAATCCCTTAGTTAGCGCGGAGCAGTTTAGTATATAATGCTTATACTTAGTCTTTTACTATAAACTAGTTATTACTTAAGATAAGGAGATATATTTTTAAGATTTTATTAGTTATAGTTAGTAAAGTATTAAAGAAGTTCTTTATAGGATCTTTTTATATAGATTATTCGGCTTAAACTATTAAGAGCTTAGTAATAAAGTCTATCGCTATTATATAGTATAAAGCCGGCGGGCTTTAAATCGGGATAAGCTACCTTAGTATCTTACTTTAATCGGTTTAGTTATAGTAGTAAGCGTTATAGCTATCTACGACCTTATCTATATATTTACTAAGCTATAAAATCGAAAAGCTTTAAGATAAATCTTACTATATATAAGTGCGGCCGGTATAAAAATATCTAGCGTAGGCGTCTTTAATAATCTCCTTAGCGTAAGTCTTAAGGATATATAGTCTCCGGCGTTTATCGTTTTTTATTAAGTTTAGTAACCTTTATAACTAAAAGAATAAGAGTTTAAGGACCTTATCCTTATCGCTAAGCTATGCTATAATATTTACTTACCGTATATCTTCTATATATCCGTCTATTATTTTTTAACGGAGCGGTAATTCGATTAATACTTTTACGTAAAGGAATACGCGGTCTATTATCTTCTTTTTTTTAGATATATTTTAATTCCCTTTTTTAGTTTAAGGATACCGGCCTATTATCTTAGTATAGCAAACGTAAAAGCGCGTCTAGCATAACGTTTTTAACGCTTAAGATATAGCATACCTTAAGCGGGAATTAGCTTAAGTATTAAGACGCGAGGACTAGCTTATTATTAGATTTATATTAATAAAAAATAAGGATTTTTAATATACGATTTTATAAGTACTTATATAATTAATAAAGACGACTACTTATAGCGTTTTTACGGATAATACTATAATACGTAACTTACGTACTGCTTATCTTAAACCGGCTACTTTAAATTCTATAAGCTAGTCTTAAAGTTCTTTACTTTAAAGGGCGCGGCTTAAGTAGATAATAAGCTAAACCTTAATTCGGGCTAGTAGCGTCTTTTTATTCTATTTTATGCCTTCTTTTAAGTAAAAAGCTATAGCCGCTACTTTATATTTTCTAGATATATCGATTTAGATAAATAGTTATTAAGCGGGGTTAAAGTAGTAAATCGTTTAAAGCTTAGTAAGTTTTTTCGTTTAAATCGCAAAAGCCTCTTCTTATTTTAAAGTAAGCTAAAAAGCGGCTTTCGCGGCGTATTAAGCCTATCTTAAGCCCTTTAAGGGGACTCCTTCTTCTTATCTTACTTAAAGTAGCTCTATCTTTCGTTTTTATAAGACGTTAACTTCCTTAGCGAAATACGGGACCGTATAGCGTAGCTACTTAATAAGGCCGATTTATTTTTAAAGCTATTAAAGGTTCTTTAAGAACGCGATATCCCTTAAGGCTTATATATATTCGTTTATATTTATTAAGCTAATAGTATCTACCTTAAATCTAAGGAGCTTAACTAATAAGTACGCTAAGAAGGACTTTAGTCCGGATAAGGTAATATTATAGTCGTAAAAGCCGCGGAATATAGCCTTTAAATATTAAAAGTATTCTTCGGCTATATTAAAGCAGATAATAATATTGTTAATATAAGCCGCCGCGTATTCTTAGTATTTACGGAGGACGTTATTAATAAACCTTTAAATATATACCGGGGAGTTCTTAAAGCCTATAAGTATTACTAATAATTTTTTAGCCCGCGATAGCTTATAACTATAAACCTTTCTTAATAATCTTAGTAAACTAAGAACTAATAGAAAAACGATTATATGTTTACTATATTAATAAACTTCTTTTCTTAAAGGCGTTTAATTATATCGCTTTAAAGGGGCATTAAGTAAGCGTTTAAGGTAATAACGGCGTTAATCCCTTATAAGTCTACGACTACTTATCCCTTTTTCTTTTTATTTACTGTCTTTTATACTACGAATACCAGCGCCGCGAATAAGGTTAGCTTATAAACTCGTTTTAATCGGCCTTATATAGTTAACTAGCCGAATATCGTATTTACTACCTTTTTATTTTTATCGCTTAATAGGTATAATCTTAATATAACTTATTAATATTGCTATTTTATTATTAAAAGAATGCGTATATATTCGGATTCGTTTATATATATATTAAGGTGCACATCCGCTATATTTACTATATACATTAATTATCTAACTATATAATAACTAGCGCGCAATGTTTTTATATAGTCGGACGGATTAACATTTTGTAGTTATAAGCCCGGCTTCCGCGTAGCACCTTGTTCGATTCCTAACAGAGGTATAGGTCTTTTACCGCAGTATATACACGGGTTTTTTACTATCGTATCTCTTATACCGAGTATATCGAGATAAGGAGGCTATTAAGGTATACATCCGCTATATTTACTATATACGTTAATTATCTAACTATATAATAACTAGCGCGCAATGTTTTTATATAGTCGGACGGATTAACATTTTATATATACTACTCCCTTATCCTTTTAAAGGCGGGGAAACGATTAAAGGATATCTTAGACTTTTAATATATATTTTAAGTCTTTAGCGTAAATCCGGACGCCTTTATTAGTAATAAGTTTAAGTAGGTCTTTAGTTTAGTCGAATTTAAGTTTATAGTTTTTAATAAGATCCTTTTATAAAAAGTCTTTAGCGGGGTCTATTTTATTTAGATTTTCTATAAAGGCTTCCGCTAAGGGAGTAATAGCATTAACCTCCTTATATAGCTAAAACTACTTATTAAAGTCTATAATTATCCTTACCTTTTAGTTTTAGCAGAGTATTAGTAGTTCCTTAAAATAGTTTATCGCTATAAAGCTCTTATAATCTTATATTATTATCCGGGCGAGCTTAAGGTTATCGAAGAAAAATATTATATTACGCCTTAATAGCGGCGCCCGGACCTATATAGGTAAGGCATAGCTAAAACTAGCTAAAATCGTTATAATAACTAAGTAGATTACCTATCTACGTATTACTAGTCTTAGTTAAACTATATTAACTTTAGCTTTAATCCTTTTATAGGCCCTGATTTATAAGACGAATATAAAGTTAATAAGGTCCCCTTAATAAGGAACTAAAAAGTCTTAGCTAAGTAATATATTAGCCGCTAAGCGTTTTATTATTTAGGCGCTAATCCTTACCTTTATAATTATAAAGCTATTATTTAGCTTTTTTAGTATATACGCGGTAAATCCCGCCTATTTAATAGTAGCTATCTTTCTTACTCCTTAAATAAGAATTTATTAAAAGGAGTTTATAGTTATATCTTAAAAGGTTTTTATTAAGTTAGCTTAAATAAGGCTTTAGTTTGCCTTAGTATTTATATAGGCTTTAATGCTTATCCTAGGCCTTTCTTTTCTATAAACTAATAAGCGTGCGTAAGTAAATTATAATAGCTTATTAAGGTTTAATAGCTAAACGTTAAGGGAAGCCTTAACTATTTAAACGCTTTATAGCTTTAAAATAACTACTTACTATACTAAGCTACGTCTTTATATAGCAATATCTTAGTTAAGGTTAAGGGGGTGTTTATTTTTAATATATTAGTAAAGCTTATTCTTTAAGGGGAATGCTTCGCCGCAAAATCCGCACGCTTTATCGGCCTCTTATACTAAGTTTACTATTATATAAATTGCGGTTTCTTTTAAGCTTTTATCGGTATCCGATTAAGCTTCTTTTATATTATACTCTTTATCTTTTAAATAGTTATTAGTCTTTACTATAGTTCTTTTTTTAATTATAAGGTATACTTATTTTAGCTTTAGTATTAGTAAGCGTATAGTCTTAAAAGTCCCTTCTCTCCTAAGCCGGAGGACCTTAGCTTATATTCTTAGCTATTTAAGCGGGTTTCTTCCTTAACTTAGCGAGCGCTATAAGGCTTAAGGTATATCCGCCTTTACTAAGCGGTCTAAAACTATAACCCTTAGTCTTAGTAAGCCTTTAATAAATAGCCGGGGCGTCTTAAACTATTCTTTAAGTGCGTATAAGGTATAGCTAGTCGGCCCTTGCCTTTTTATAGGTTAAACCTATTTCCTTTACGCTAATAAGTGCTTTTAAGATCCTTAAGTATATTTAACTTATAGCTAAGGAAGAATTTCCTCGTATTCGTTAATCTATTTATTAATATCCTCGTTTCCTACTAAACGTTATAAGGATTCTTATAAGTAGATATTTAACGTTTAGTAGATTACTATAGTTAAGTAATTTAGCTAATAAAGCGCGGCCTTAGCTTTATATTATAAGCGCGATATTTAAGACTTAAAGTCGGATTTTATTGCTATATCTTTAATAGTAAAGTGCTCTTTATTAAGTGCTTATATTACTATATGTAAGTAGATTTTAAACCGTTTTTAAAAGGCGGATATCTATCGGCTTAATTTAATACTAAGCTCGCTAAGTTTCTTTTATTATAGTTTTAAGAGGTCTTTAAAATACTATTCCGCCGCACTTCCTTAAAGGAAGGAGGGTAATTAAATAGCTAATTCGTCTATATAGGCCTCGCTTTTATTAGCGTTTTAGCGGATAAAGTTAAGAAAATAGTTTACTCCTTAAAACGTATTAGCCTTATTATTTTCTTAAACTTTATTAAAGGATGCTTTTAAAGGTCTTAATAGGTTAAATCTCCTTATATTCTTAGCTTATAGTTAAGGTTTTTCTTAAGGCTTAGTAAGCGCGTTTTCTTTTTTTAGTACTTAAAGGAGACTAGGGAATTATTTATTTAATATTATTACTATTCTTATTAAGGGGCTTAAGGCTATACTTAATCTTAGTATCTATATACTTAGTATAAATAGGTTTAGCCCGCTAAAGGTATCGCTTACTATATCCTTATTGCTTATTATTAAAGTCTTAGTCTTAATACTCTCGCTAAGCGCTTAACCTTCCGTTTTATACGTATCTTAAAATCTAGTACGCTATAAGGCCCTTAGTATAAAAGGCTTGTTTTTATTAATCGAGAGTCTTAAAAATGCTTTTATTAGCATAGCTATAGTAAATAAGGCTAAACGGTAATACTAAATTAAGAAACTACTAAGTATCCTTTAAAGCGGATTTTTAATTAAAGCCTTTAAGCTAAACCTTATTAGCAGTATGCGGTAAAAATATCCGCTAGGCTTATCGTCTTAAGGAAAGAGTAACTTTATTATAAGCTTAATCTAAAGGGTATTTAGCGGGCGGGGAGCCGGATAATTTTAAGGTTAGCTTATCCTTACTTTTTTTATTTAAAGGATAATCGATCTATTTAAGTAATACTAAATTTAGTTTACTTAGTTATATAGATTTTATCGTTTTATAGTCTATATTTTATTAGTATTTTAAAAGCGGATTGCTTTTTAAAAGGTAATAGTCTTAGCTTAATTAAGTAAAACGCGTTTTATATCTTATTTAGCTTTATAGGCTATCGCGGTATAGTACCTTAAAAAAAGGTAAGGGAGATTATTAAATTAGTATACTTAGTAAGCCGCGGCCTTTTCCGCTTTTATAGCCTACTTATTTTAAAGTTTTATTATAAGCGCGTTAAGGAAAAGGTGCTTATTATTAAGGTTAGACTTAAAGGCTAATAAGAGCTTCTTATTAAAGAAAATATCGTTTAGTATCTAACTTCTTATAAAATAAGTACTTAATTATATAATATAGTCGCTCTTAGCTTAGCGGATATTTAAAGGATTTCCGTTTAAATAAGTAAGAATTACTACTATTTACTTTACCTTATAGCGTAAAGATAAAAGGATAAAGCGCGGACTAATTACTACTTATTAAGGCTAGTACTATAAACTAATTACCGCTAGTTAAGGCTAGTACTATAAACTAATTACCGCTAATTAAGCTAGTATAATAAACTAATTACTATATATAAACGTATATAAGGGTTTAGAAATAGTAAAAAGCTTAATTATTCTTAAAAGCATAGCTAGCTACTTTATACTTAGTTCTTTAAGCTAATTTTAAAGATCTTTAACTATACTATATATAGTATATAAATAAACTATAAATATCCTTATAAAATCGCTTAATAAACTAAGTATAAGCTTAGTTAAAAATACTATAAACTATCGTTAAGGAAATCCCTTAAATATCTTTAGATATCCCTTAAAAGTCGCGGTAAGGTTTATCCTATATCTTTTAAGGTGCTTTTATAGTTAAAAATAAGTCGAACTATAGTTAAGATATCCCGCGGAAATCCTTAAAAATCCTTTAAAGATACCGGCGGAATCCGCTTAATAGTTTTTATAGTATCTTTTATAGTTAAAGATATCGTAAACTATAGTTAAGTAGGCTCTTAACCCTTTATAGTTATATCTTAGAAACCTTAGTAAGGTCCGACTAATAATATTTATCGTATCTCCTTAAGCGAGCCTTTATAGTGCGTGCTTTAATCGTTCTTATCGCGGGGTTTTATAAGGCTCCTTAAGAGTAAAGTAAGGAGTTTAAGCGTGGCCGTTTAGGTTTTATAATAATTTATTTAAAAGCTTCTTAATCTTATAGCTTAGTAAATATATAAACGAGGTCGTAAATAGCTATAATACTTATAACTATAATTAAACTAACTGAAGTAAGATATTAAGGTAGCTTATCTTAATTTAAAGCCCGCCGGTTTTATACTATATAATAGTAATAAACTTTATTACTAAGCTTTAAGTAGTTTAAGCTAAATAATCCTTATAAAAAGATCTTATAAGGAACTTCTTTAATACTTTATTAATAATAACTTATAAATTCTTAAAAATATATCTTTTTATCTTAAGCAATAACTAGTTTATAGCGAAAGATTAAGTATAAGCGTTATATACTAAACTACTCCGCGCAAATTAAAGGATTTTAAAGGGGATAATCTTTAACTAAGATATAAAGTTTACCTTAGTATTTTAAGGACCTTATAGTAAGCTTTTAGATCGAAGCTTTTTATATTTACCGCTTAGTACCCTTAAACTAATAGCTTATTTAAAAGGAAAAACTAAACTATAGAAATCGCGCTATAATTCTTTCCCGTTAATTTCTTAGACCTACGCTAAACTAATATACTAATCGCCTTTTAGTTTAGCCTTAATAATTCTTTCTCCTTAATAATTTACGCGGCCTTTAATAAGCTTATTATAAAGATAAAAATAGATAACGGCCTTTAGTTTTTTAGTAACTACTTATACTTATAAAACTAAGAAGTCTTATAAGAAAAAGCTAAGTTAGCTATCGCTTATACTTAGGCCGCTATAAAAGATAGATATAATAAGAAATACCGCCTACTAAAATTTAAGCTTAGTAATTAAGTTTAGCTATAGCTTAGTAAAAGCTACTATATTGCGGATAGTAAACTAATAAAGCTTTAAAAAAGACGTACTAAGCCGTTTAAAGTTACCGCTAAAGTAAGATAGCTTATATACCGGCTAAATATAAAAAGGTCCTTTAATATTTATTTAGTCGTTTTAGTAGTATAACTACGCTTAGCGGATAAGCTAGCTATATGCTTAAGACTAATTTAAAACGAAAAGATACTTTACTTAATTAAGTAAGAAGTAAAACGAATTTTATAAAGCTATATAATAAAAAAAGGCGGCGGAAAACTAAGAAAAAAGTTTTTTATAGCTTAAAAAGGCTAGCTAAGTAGCTATAACTTATAAGTAAATAAAAAAGCGGTCTTTTTATTAAAGATCGTAAAAGCCTTCGAAAAAGCATAAAAGAAGTTAGCTACTTAAGTAGTTTAAATAAGAGTATAATACGCGGCCCTTATAACTTAATACGAAACTCTTTAACTAAGAGAATTAAGCGGTTAAGCTTATATATAAGACTTAAAAGCTACTATAAGTTATAAGAAACTATAACTTACTATGCTTAAGGTAATTAGTTATTTTAATAATAATATACCGCTATTTACTTTAAGTAATAAGGCCTTTTTAGCTTTATAGTATACTTATTTAAAATCTCTCCGCCGCCTGCCTTTTCGCCTTTCCTTTTTTCTTTTTATAACTATATTTCCCTTTACCGCTAGCTATAGCCCGCTATATCTCGCTTACTCTTATATATATAACTTTCTTTACCTTAAGCTTATAATCCTTATACTCTTATTTTAAGTCCCTTTCTTATTTAATGTCTCTTATAGCTAAGACTAGCTATTTTATAACTACTTTTTTAGCCCGCTCTTTTATAAGCCTTTATGCTTTTAATATAAAGGATATAAGCGAGCGCTTAAGCTTTATAAAAACGAGGCGGCTATCCTTTATAGCCTTAAGTCCTTTAGCGAGAGTTAGAACTTTTAAGTTTAAGCTTTTATATAAACTTATACCGCTTTTTATAGCCGCGCTTAAGCTAATAGATTTAACTTAAACTATAGTACTATAAAGCATAGCTTATATTACCCTTTTTAAATACTTAACTTAAACGACTTACCTTTTAGCCTTATACTATAATGTAGTTTAAACGGCCGGTTTCGCGGTAACTTAGCTATACCTCCCGCCTAGCTTTTATTATTTAAAAGCCCCCGCCGCCTATATATTTTTTAAGGTATAGCCGGAAATCTTTATTAGCAAAATAACTAGCTAATACTTAACGCCCTTAAGTTAGCTAACCTCGTTATAGTCTTAAGATTTATAGTAGCCGCTATAGCTAGCGGAAACCCGCTTTAGCTAAATAATTAAAATAACGTCCGCGCTATCTTAAACTATATATTTAAGGCCTAGCTTAACTAGTTTATAGCTAGGTTTATAGCAGCGTCTTAAGTTATTATAGCTAAAACCCCGTCTCGCTTTATATACAATCTAGCCCGTGCTATAAAATCCCTTTCTTAGCTTATAGCTGCTATAAGCTTTAAAGACTTATTTAGTCCCGCTTAGTAAACGCTCTTTCCGCCCGCCGCTATACTTAGCCCGGCTATATAAAGGCGTATAAGCGCCTTATTATAGTCTATCCGCTATCTTTCCTTAACTAAAGGAGATAGCAATAACTAGCCTCGCGATATATTCCGCCGCTTAATCTTATAAAAGCCGCTAGTAGTAACTAATACGATCCTTAATAAGCTTAGCTTCGTAGGCCTATACTCCGGTAACGAGATTATAATAATTAAGAGTTTCCGCTTAGCTATAAACTATACTAAGTTTAACTTATAGGCTTATAAAGAGTTTAAACGCGATTTAACTTTAACTTAAGCAATAAAATTCCTAGGCTTCGATATCCGCCTTATTAACTATACTAACTATACGCTTTATATTCTTACCCTTAAGGCCCCCTTTATAAAAAGGGTCTTTAAGACTATTAAGTATATTTAAAACTTTAAAAGTAAGGAGTTAAGTATTAAAGCTATTAAAGACCTTATTACTTACTTTTAAGCGGGAATATAAACGTTTAATACCTTAGTACTAACTATACCTATTAATATTAATAAGACGGCCTACCCTTACCTTAATACTTTCTTAGTAGCTAAATATACGTTAGTTAGCGGAAAGGTATAAGTAGTAGCGCTACGTAAAAAGGATAATAAGTTAAAAAGCCTAGCGATAAAAAGTAAGGGATAACTATAATAGCGGTAGTAAGTAAGATATAATATCTCGCTTATAGGCGGCTTATAAAGCTAGTAAGTAATATAGGAAATTTAGCGGAGGATTAAAAAACACTTTAAAAAGGTAAGTAAGATAATAATATAAAATAAGGCTTAAATAAAGCTAGTCTTTTATAACGTATCCCGCTAAGGAATTTAAGTATTCCTTAGCATAAAGACTCCTTACTACTTAATAAGTACTTAATAGCACGCTTTAAAGGAAAGTTAGAAAAATTTACTATAAGTTTTAGCTAAATGCGCTAATCGCCTTAATAAAGATAAAGATATATAACTAAGTAAAAGGTAAGAATTTATAATAAAAGCTACTTATTAGCTATCTTAAGCTACTTAGCTATTATTAGCCGGGCAGGCCGAAAAAACTATTAAAAGAATAAGGATAGCATACTATTAATATAGCGCGAAGACGCTACTATAAAGCTATTACTTAGCGCCCCTTTTACTTTATTCTTACTTTAAACTAATAAAGACGTTAGCTTTTCTTTCTTATTTAAGGGAGTTATTATAAAATCTAAATAGCTACGCCTAGACTCCTTACTTTACTTTTAAGGAAGCCCTATAAAACCCCGCGATAAGAACGCTTAAAGCACGTACTATAAAAGCTCGCTTAAGGAGATATAATAAATATTACTAGTTAGACCCCGCTAAGGTCTTTAAAATACTACTATAAAGGGTTAAGAGCTTACTTAACTATAAGTTATAACGTTTAATTATAGTTTATAATATCTTTAACTATAAAAGATACCGTAAAAACTATTAAGCGGATTCCGCCGGTATCTTAAAAGGATATTTAAGAATTTCCGCGGGATATCTTAACTATAGTTTAACCCGTTTTTAACTAAAGAAGCACCTTAAAAGATATAAGATAAACCTTACCGCGATTTTTAAGGCATATTTAAGGATATTTAAGGGATTTCCCTAACTATAGTTTATAGTATTTCTAACCGGGCTTATAGTTTATTTATATACTATAAATAGTATAGTTTAAGACCTTTAAAATTAGCTTAAAGAACTAAGTATAAAGTAGCTAGCTATGCTTTTAAGAATAAATAAGCTTTTTACTATTTTTAAACCCCTATATACGTTTATATATAGTAATTAGTCCGTTATACTAGCCTTACTAGCGGTAATTAGTTTATAGTACCGGCCTTAACCGGCGGTAATTAAATTATAGTACCGGCCTTAACCGGCGGTAATTAGTCTACGCCTTATCCCCTTATTTTTATACTATAAGGCGTAGCACTTAGTTTTAAAAGCATTCCTTTATTAGTTAATTAAGCTTTTAGCTTTTATCTTTATCTCTTTATTAAGTTCTTCTTTATAAAGACCTTTTATAAGCAAACTAGTCTTAAACGGACTAAGGGGTAAAATAATAAGCTTTTTATTAATTTCTTTAGTATCTATAATAAAAGGTAATAATAAAGTATATTGCGGATTATAAGCTAAAAGAGTATTATTCTTATAAATAAGTATATTCTTACCTTTAAAGGAATTCCTCTTCTTAGTATAACTTATTATAATATAGCCTTCCTTTATATATTTAAAGTATTAAATAGCTTTTTTAGTAGGCTTTAGCAGGCTTGCTTTAAGGGTATTTAAGTTTATTATATTACTTAAGTCGCGCTATAGTTTTTATTATTCTTCTTTATAACCTTACTAAGAGTTAAACTATAATATAACGGGAGGGGTTGCCGTTATACTAATAGATAAAAGTCCGCTAATAACACCTAACGGTATTACTACCCCTCACGCTAGCTTTATAAGGCGACCGCACTACTAGTCCTATAAGGCACCCCCCGCCTAGCTGCCAGCCACCTTATAACTATCCCCCCTCTATAGCAGCACGTCCTCGGGCTGCCAATTTAATTAACACGCTTCCGAGCGCTTGCCTATAGGCCCCGGTTCCTATAG
>JAPEBW010001800.1:0-18740 GCA_027405785.1 Ophiocordyceps robertsii | reverse complement strand
TCTTAGTACTAAGAGTAGCTTTTATTAGTCCTTTTTCTTTATTACCTTTTTCTTTATCGCAGGCATTGCGGCCCCCGCTATTATATCGTAAGGTAGTATTAAACTACTAATTAATAAGCCGGCCCCTCTTTATATATATATCCTTACTATCTCTTTTAGCTTTTATATTAAGGCCCCGAACTAGCTTCTTAGCTATTAGATTTATTACTAGCTTACTTAAACTTAGTAGCTCGTTTTAACGGCCTTTACTTATAATAAGAGGATCGCTTATTTAACCCTTATTTAAATATCGGCCTCTTTTAAGCCTCCCTCTTAGCCCCTTTAAGCATAGCCCCTTTACGCTAAGTAAGCTTCTTACTTATACTATATTATAGCTAGCGAGTCTTTTTTTAGGTTATATAACCTCGTTTAAAAGGAGCTTTAGATATATTAAAGGCCTATATATACTTAGTTTACTAGTATATAGCCGAATAATTATTTATTTAAAGCTAAAGAAAAAAGAGGGAAATCTCTATTTAAGCTACGTAGCTTCGTACGTTATAAGGGTCGCTTAAGTAGCCTATACTTAAGTTAAGTTTAAGTCGAACTTAAGCTAAGTTTAAGTAAAGTCTTATATAACTTTAGCTATACGTTAGCTTAACTTTAAGTTATTCGCTATAGTATAACTATAGCTTTTCTTATAATATAGCCCGTAATAAATATATAATGTTAGCTTATATTGCTATTTTAACGCGCGAAGCTTAAATATACTTTAAGGTTTTAGGTTAATTTATTAATATTAGCTAGTAATAAGTAGCTTACTTAAATTAAGTTATAGTTCGTTATATATTTTATTTATATTTACTTTATATTTTATCGTATTTTATTATATCCTTTATTTATCTTATTATTATTTCTACTCAGTATATATTTATAGTATATCTTTCTTATACTTATTATTTAAAATTGTCTTAATACTTACTAAATATAGCTTAAAACTTTATTTTATTTTTCTTAGTTTTTATCTTTTTCTCCGCTATTTCCTTTATCTTATCTCTTACTTTTTAGCTTAGCTTATTATTATCTTTCCGCCTTACTTTTATTATTCTTTATTATATTACTATACCGTCTTTTAAATTTCTTTAAGGCGATTATATTTTAAAAGTCGCTAATTAACTACTATATTAAGTTAGTATACTTATACTACTTTATTAACTTAGCGTTATCTCCTTTTTTTAATTTATCTTTATTAAGCTTATTAAATCTTTTTTATAATATACTTTAGTTTATTATTATTTTTAATTACTAATAGTAGCTAATAGTCGTTAGCTACTTAGCTAAGTAAAAGGTTATTTACTATATAGCGGAGGAGCTTTATATATAGTTTTTTATATACCTTTCTTAGTATATTAAGTTTTTTTATATATAAGCTAATTACTTTTATTATAATATACTTTTAGTATAGCTAATTAAGCTTTTAATAAGGCATATTTATAATATACTTCTTTATATTTAGCTATACCTTATCGCTTACTTAAAGTCTTTTTACTAATATATATAACTAGTTTACTATCTTTTTTTATTTTACTTATAACGCGGTAATCGCCGTTTAAAAGAAGTTAACGACCTTCTTTATCCTTTATATAAAGCTTTATATACCCTTTATATTTAGTATAAGTAATCCCTTTTCTATGCGATTTAAAATAGCTTAATATCGTACTTATATATAGTGAAAAAGGGGCTTATACTTATTATTAATATTACTTAATTATTAAGCGCTACTTTAGTATAAAGTAGCTATACCTTTTAGTTGTTTTACTTATAGTAAATATATATATAAAGGTATACTTATACCTTTTAGTTTACACGCTTTATCGCTTTATTAGTTTATAAGTAATAAGCTAAACTTAGTTTTCTTTAGACCTTAGTCTATTAGTAGAATTCCCGCTAAAATTGCCTTATTTAGTTCGTCTTTTAATTTAAGATAATAAACTTTAATATTCTATAAAAGCGGAAGTAAGATTATAAAAACTTAATAGTATATACTATTACTTTTATTATTAGTATCGCTTTTAAAGTTATTGCCTTTATTAGCCTATCCGTTATTACTTAAAAGTTCTAAAAGTCTTTAGTTTTTATTAGCAATAAGTTAATTATAAAGTTTATTATTAAGTATATAAATAGCTATATAAAAAGCAATAATAGTTAAAGGAGCTTTTTTTAAAGTTACCTTTAAATATACCCTTTAATATATAGCTTATAGTTCGCGATAAGCTAGTATACTATTAAGAACTAGCCTAGCTAAAAAAACTCTTTAGCTAATATCGTAAGTATCCCTTTATACTTTAAGTATCTTATTACTATTAAGTTATATATCCGCTAAGCGATTAATACTTAAAGCTTATTTAGCTTTTTATCCGCCCTCTCCTTAAGATATTAAGCCTTACTTAATACTTAAAGCTAGTTCTTAAAGTAAAGGCGCCCTCTTATATTAATTATATACTTATTTACTTAAACCTTTAATTGCTACTTTAAAGTAAGCGACCGGTCGCTATTTTATATTACTAAAAAAACTACTTAATACTTTTTATTCTTTCGTAATATTGCTATTTACCGCTTTTATATCTCTTATTTATTAAATATATAAGCTAGTTATACTTATTTCTTAAGTATATCTTAGCTTAAGTTTAAGTTAAGTTTTAGCCGAACTTTACTTTTATTTACCCCGCCTTTATCTTAAGGTATAAAGTCGTCCGCCTTACTTATATAAGCGATTAACCCCGCGTTTTTTTCCTTTACTTATATTATCGCAATAATATGCTCTTTTTATACTAATTATTATAAGAGGTTTATATACTTACTATTAAAGGGGACTTAATATCTTATTAATCGCGTGCTATTTAGGATTATTTATACTATGCGTTTTATTTCCTTTTTATTAAATACCCTTTTTAGCTTATCTTAATTATAGCGCGATAAAGTATTAAGTACTACTACTAACCTCTTTAAGCGGTACTTTAATATAAAGTTATATAAAGTAAGCTTTATCGCTTATTTACTTTACCTCTTATTTAACTTTTTTTTAATATAAAGTACTTTAAATTCTTATAGTTTATTAATACTATAAACGCTAGTATATTATATAACTTTACCCCTTAAAAGTTTAAGTATTATATAATTATAAGTAACTTCTTATTATAGATTAAGTAGTTATACTCCGCTATATTAAGTTATTTTAAAAGGAAACCTACTAAGTATTATATCTTATTTAATCTTACTTATATTAGTATACTATTTATTATATACTTAAAGTAATCCGCCTTTAGGTACGTTTTTTTAAGGTTATATAGCTATAGTATTAACATATTATAAAATACCTCTTAAATAAACTTAAACGCGGCTTAGTACTTATTAGTTTATAAAAAAATCGCGTTTTTTTTATAAAGGCTATTTAAGTACTATAAGACCTTAGTATAAAGTAAGATAAAAGTATAATAATGATTTATAAATTAAAGAAGCTTTAAACGCCTTTTATATTCCTTAGCGCTTATTATATCCGGATAGCTTAAATCTTTTTTAAATTGCACTAAACCTTACCCTTAGCTTATAAAATAAAACTTAAGTACTTTACTTTTTTATTATAAAGTCGTATTTTTATAAGTTTAATATAAGGCTTACCTTTTATAACTTTTTAAGTACCTTTATTCCTTTATCTTAATAATTATAAAGCGACCTTAATAAGTAAATTAAAACGTTATTTATATACGCTATAATAAACTTATAGAGGTAGTCTTTTAATACTTAGTTAATATAGTATTAAAAGGTAGCTAGCGTTCTTATAAAGCTAAATAAGTATACTTATTACTTAAATAGTCTAAACCTTATTTAAAAGGCCGTTTTAAACTTAAAGCCCTCTGCGATTTTAATCTTATAGAACGCTATAATAACGTTAAGTTTCGTAAACTAACGTGCTTTTACTAATACTTTTAGCGTTTTTATAGTTTATAGTAGCGTATACTAATCCTTCTTTATAATTATATTTAAGGCTTAGTAGTTATAGTAAAAGCATAAATAGCTATCGGCTTTCTTAATAAATAATACTAGCGCCGCGGCTAATAAACTACTTAAGCGGATAAGGTTTGCCTTTAATAGCTTGTTTAAAGTCTTTTAAAAGATAAAGAGTTCTTCTTTTAATATATTATAAAAGGGCCTTTATAATAGTAGCAGCTCCTTACTATCCTTATTTAAAGTAAGATAAATCCTTTAGTCTATGCTTAATCGGAATAAGGGCTGCTTAAGCGCCTTTATAAGTGCGAAAAGGTTTAAATAAGCTTATAGTACTTAGGCTAGGATATAGTCCGCTAAGTTAACTAGCGTTTTTAGCTAAAAGGCCCTCTTTATATCCTTTATTATAACTACCTTTATATTAAGCGCTTATTATTGCCCTTAGTTATTCTTTTAAGCCTTTTATTATTAGCACTCCGCTATAAAGATAAAGGCGCTTACTAGCTTCGCTTTTTAAATATTCGCGATCTTTATAGCTTTTTTTAATCTTTTAAGGCCGATTTAAATCCCCGCTTTTTTAATCCGGATCTAATCTCCTTTAGCGTTATAAACTACCTTATTTTTCTTTATCTACGGTCTTTTTAAAAACACGTTATAGCTTAACTTTAGTACTATATTAGTAAATATTTATTTTAAGTGCTTATTAATTTTTATTTTAAACGCTATAATCTTTTTTATTTAAAGTATTAATACGTCCTTTAAAAAAGGCTATAGTAGCCTTTTTTTCTTATTCGTAAAAAGTATTTTTAGCTTTATCGCTACCCCCTTACTTATTATAATATAGTAATTATAGCTTATATTTATAAGTGCGTTAAGCCTCTTTTTCTTATTAATACTTACTTTAAGTAGTACTAAGTTTAGTATAAGGTGCTTTTTTTATTAACCTTTAAGCCGTTTACTATTTCTCTTTCTCCTTTAGCGCTTAACCTTATGTTAAGGTTCCTCTTTTCTTAAATTAGAATTTACTTTAATTACCTCCTTAGCTATAATTATAGCTACCTATAAAGTTCCTTCCTTTTTCTTTTTATAAAAGCAAGCGATATACCTTATTATCTTATAAGCGAATACTTTTATATATTAAGCTAGCTTTATCCTCTTCTTAGTTAAGTTATAGCATTAATTCTACTTATTAAAGTATCGCTTTTTAAGTCTTTTTAGTCTTAAGTCGCCCCCCTTATTACTTTCTTTTAGCTTTAAAATAGCTACTTAGTTTATTAAACCTTCTTTAGCTTTACTACGATTTACACTACTTAATTAATATATATTAAAAAGCTTAAGGTTAAAGGGTTAACTATTATAAGTACCTCTTTAAGGTAAAGGCTTAAGGCGCCTTTTAAGAATACGATTTATATATTATATAGCTATAACCCCCCTCCCGCTTTAAAGAGCTTTTACTTAAACTTAAGGAGGAATGCTATAAATATTTAGTTCTCTTTTTATTTAATCGTGCGGATAGCTACCACCGCCCGCAATTAAATATTAATATTAAAGTAAATCGAATTAAGGTATTTAAGAAATTCTTATTAATTATAACCTTAATCCGCGCTAATATTATAGTAAGTCGCTATAGTCTGCTATAGCCTTATATTTAAGTAGTTATAGATTTAGTAAAAAACCTCCTTTAAGCTTAAGAAGAAGTCTTAGTTAATCTCGCACTTTTTTTATATATATCGTGCTTAAAGCGTAAAGTAGCGATACTAGCCGTTAAACTTCCTTAGCGCTAAAAGTAGCTTTTACTAGTCCTTTTTCTTCGTTGCTTTTTTCTTTATTATAAGCGTTACGGCCCTTGCTATTATATTATAAGGTAGTCTTAAGCTATTAGTTAGTAAGCTAGCCCCTTTTTATATATACGTCCTTACTATTTCTTTTAGCTTTTATATTAAGGCCCCGAACTAGCTTACTAGCTATTAAATTTACTACTAGCTTATTAAAACTTAGTAGCTTATTTTAACGGCCCTTACTTATAGTAAGAGGATCGCTTATTTACCCTTAGTTTAAATATTAACCTCTCTTAGCCCTCCCTCTTACCCCCTTAAAGTATAGCCCCTTTATACTAAATAAGCTTCTTACTTACGCTATATTATAATTAGTAAGTCTTTTTTTAAGTTATATAACCTTATTTAAAAGGAGCTTTAAATATATTTAGGGCCTATATATACTTAGTTTAGTAGTATATAGCTAAATAATTGTTTATTTAAAGCTAAAAAGGGAAAGGAGAAATCTCTATTTAAGCTACGTAGCTTTATACTTTATAAGGGTCGCTTAAGTAGCTTATACTTAAGTTAAGTTTAAGTTAAGGTTAGGCTAAGTTTAAGTAAAGTCTTATATAACTTCGGCTATATATTAGCCCTACTTTATAATATTCGCTATAGTATAACTATAGCTCTTTTTATAGTATAACTTATAATAATAATTAATAATATAGGAATTATATCTTAAAGGATAAGATATATAAATAGCTTATAAAAGTAGCTAAAGCTAAAAAGTCGGAGGTTTTAGCTAACGCCGCTTTTAGTAAAAATAAAGGCCTTAGTAATAATAGCGAAAGCGGTATTAAAAGCTTTAAAGAAGACTTTAATACGAATACTAGCTTTAGTAAACTAAGTAAGAAATATAATACTTTTAAGGAGACTGTTATTTTAAAATGCGGCTATTATATTAAGCTATAAAAAGTTATATATAAAGAGCTAGACTGCTAAACTAAGTACCTTAACCGGGCCCTGAAATTTTAAAAGGTATTTTAAGCTACTAAGGCCGCGACTAGCAATAAAGGGAATAAGATAGGCACCGCGGCTATTATAATTGCTAGTAGCGAATTTAACGGCTGCCTTTTAAGTAGCGCGGTTATAGATATAGATAAATATAACCCCGTTTAAGATAAAGCCGTTATAGATTTTAAATATATAACTTACTGCTTTAATAACTTAAAATAGTTTACTAACGTTAAGGCTAGTAACCTCTTTTTAATAATATCGTTAAATAGCAGCCCGCTATAAGTAGAAGCTATAAGCACCGTTAAGGTTATTATTAGCAATGTTATGCTAAAGTTATTAAAGATTAATTACGCGCCGGTATTACTAGCTAAACTTATTAATAACTAGTGCCTTAAAGAGAAAGGCATAAAGCTAAATAATATTAAGAAATAGCTATTTTATATACCCTTTAAGACTAAGGTCTATAATATTAAATAGAAGATACGTATTATAACGATCTTAAATATAAGACTAAAAGGTATATATACGACTCTTAGCCTTATAGCCTTACTATATACTTAGCGATATATGAATTATAAGACGATATACCGCCGCCTTAGCTATACTAGCTTAAAGAGGGTCCTTAAAGTATATAATAAGGCTAGCCTTAAGATTAATAAGGAAGAGGCTAAGAGATTTTATTATAAGGCTTACTACTTAAGGAAAGCGGACGCGATAATTAGTCGTAGCTTAAGCGTAGTAGCTTAAGCCTTCTTTATATATATATATTAAGACTTCCTTTAATATAAGCTTATAGGCTATAGGGGTATTAATTATTGCCTTTATAATATTAACGTCTTTACTAAATTCTACTAAGTGCTGTTTTTGCTTATATAGGATCGGGCCTTTAATATAATAAAGGCTTAAAAGATATAGGTTGAAAATATCGCTATTAGCGCCCTTATTTAAGTGCTAGCCTTTAATAACAAACGGAATTCTACGTTAAGAAGATAAAGGCCTAGTTAAAGAAAGACTACTTTATACTATGCTATAGCGCACCTTATATATCTTAGCAAAACGGTAAAGTAAAGGGAGCTAGCCGTATACTTATAAAGTCCGTAAGGGTAATATATATTAAGATAAGGCTACTAAAATTCTTTTAGCCTTAGTATATAGAGATAGCTTTATATATAGCAAACCTCCTACTTATATATAGTATAGCTTTAAAGGAGGCGCCGCTAAAAGCCTTACTTAAGGAGATTAAGGTCTCTTATATATACTTTATTAAATATATCCGGACTTAAGGTTATATTATATATATAACTAAGCCGTAAAAAACGTTAGCTAAGATAGCTAAAATAGACCTTAATATATAAAAAGACAAATTTATAAGTCTTAAAGGGCTTTATAGTTATATTTATAAAGTATAGCTCCTTAACTAAAAGAGAATTATAATTACTAAGGACATGCGTTTTTATAAAGCTATTAAGAAGACCTTACCTTTTAAGGAAGAAGACTATAATATTACGGTCTTTAATAAGGATAAGGATAATACTAACTTTATAAGGGATATAATAATATATCGCTTAAGCTATTATAAGACTCTTAACCGTTAAGATAATCCTAACCGTAATAAGAACGATAAATATAAAGGAGGTAGGCTTAAAAGTAACGAGCTAAGGTAGTAGTAAGCTCCGAAGCTACTACTACCCCTTAAGTAGTAATAAGCTTTATAGCTAGTGCTACTAACTCTTTATTAAACCCCTTCCTTGCTAGTAATAATAATAAAGTTAAGCAATAATAATATAAATATCTTAATACTAAATACCTTAGTTTAAAGGCTAAAGGTATACTTAAGAGAGACTATAAAGGTTTAAAGTAGTTTAAAGATAGCCCTTATAAGTACGGGTTGCTTAAGGACTTTCTTAAAGACCTTATAGCTAAAGATATACTTAATTTTATATACGCTAAACCTAAGTAGTAAGAGGCCTATAAATTCCTTACTTAAAGCACTATAAGCTAATAAAGTATACCGACTTAATAACCGGCTAACTTACTAGCAGACCGGTTAAGTAGTAATAGTTAAGAGAAGGCACTAAAGGACTATATTAAGGGCTTTAATAAAGGAGCTTACTATAATAGACTAATACTAAGACTTATTTAAACTAAGCGTATTAATAGCTTTTAAAGTAATTTACTAAGAGAGGGATTAATTTAATAACTTAAGTAACTAGTTAGTCCTCTTTATATTTAGTATAATAATCGCCGCTATAAAGAGATTACTAATAACCTAAAAACAAGCTTTTAAAAGAGATAATTATAAGACCCGCTAGTTGCTTATAATAAGGTAGGAAATTAATAAATTAAAGTAAAAGGATGCTTAAAGCCTTATCTATAAACTACTAAAGGCTTAGGTCTTTAACGGGAAATAAGTATATCTTAAGAAGCTAGTTTAAGGTAAAAAACCTTTTATAAAGGCTTATTAAGTCGTTTAAAAAGACTAAGACCTTAAAGATAAGCCTATAAAGGAGCTCTATATAGCGGTAGCGTATTAAGCCTTATTAAAGCTATTTATAACGATCGTTATAGTTAAGGACTTAAAATAAAAATAATTTAACATTATTTACGCCTATATATATATAAAAGTATAAGAGGAGGCTTTTATTACGTAGCCTTATAGGCTTAAGGATAGTATACGCCGGGTTTATAAGCTTAATAAGACTTTATATAGTTATAAAAGCTCGCTTAAGTAGTAGTATAACTAAGTAAGCGTAAACTTAAAAGAATATAGCTTTAAGCGCTTTAAAATAGATAAGTATATCCTTTGCTATAAAGTAAGCAATATACTTATAATCGTTTATATAAATAATTTTATTATAGCGGTACTTACTAAAAAAGCTATTAAGGCCGCGGCTAATATCTTAACTAAGCTATATAAGACTAAGTAGCTTAGCGAGCCTTAAGAATTCTTAAGTATTTAATTTAAACGGAATAAGGCGGTAAGAACGATTTTTATATACTAAACGAGGTTTGCTAAGAGGATTCTTAAGAAATTTAGTTAAGAGGTTACTAAAGCTATAAAAGCGCTATAGCTAGTAAGACTTAAGGTTCTTTATAACTAAAAGAGTTAAAAACCTATAATAAACACTATAAAATAGCTTTACTAAACCGGTAGCCTTAATTACCTATTAATAAGCACTTAGCTAAATATTATATATACGGTAAATAAGCTCTTTAAGGCTAGTAGTAACTTAATATATTACTATATAGCGATTATAAAAACGCTATAGCGTTATATTAAAGGCAACTTAAACTACGGGGTTATAATAAAGGGGAAATACTTAATCGAGGACCTTAAGCTTTATATATATATAGATACCTCCTTTATTAATAATTAAAGCACTTATTACTTTATAGCTAGCTACGTTATATTCCTTAGCAATAGGCCTATTTTTTAAAAGAGCAAGAGGTAGATAATTATAGCGACCTTATTAATAAAAGTAAAGTTTATAAACCTTATACTTATAAGTATAGCGGCGATATAGTAATATTAGCTATTATTAAAGCTAAGCTAGTTATAGCTAAGTTTATCCGTAATCTTTATAGATAGCTAAAACGTAAAGCTTATAGTATTAAATAGGAATAACTTAGCTAGGACTAAGTATATTAATATCCGCTATAAATATATTATTTACCGTATTAATAAGGGCTTCTTTTAGCTAGTATAGGTGCAGATTAATAAGATAATCTTAGATAGCCTTATAAAAGGCCTCTTTAAAGAGAAACACAATTAATTCGTTTAGTAGCTAAGAATAAAAAAGGCGGCTAAATAAAGCTTTAAAAGGCTTTATATATAAATAAGTATATAAATAAAGTATTATATAGGCGGAATAGCTAGTTATAATTAGTTAAGATTAAAAAACACTAAGGCTAAAGTAATATATAAGGGAGTAGCTATATTATAAGGCTTTATATATATATACGCCTTATATATAGCTAAGGGGAGGTGTTATAAATATAAGGAGTATAAACGCTAAGGCCTTATACTTAATTTATTATAAGAGCCTTAAGCGTAGCCTTAGCCCTTATTTATAAAGGTTAGCTATATATATATATAAGGGCACCCTTTATATATATATTCCTTCTTAGCTAGCTAGATACTATTATTATCTTTTAAAGCTCTTTCTTTTTATATAAAAGAGGTATTAACTACTTTAGCACTTAAGGTAAGTACTATAAGTATAAGTATTAATACGGCGTGTTTAAGCTTTAATAAGTACTTATTCGACTTTGTTATAAATACAAGGAGTATATATACTAAGGCCTTATACTTAATTCACTATAAGAGCCTTAAGTATAGCCTTAGCCTATAAGGAAACAGTCTCGCGATACTACTAATTAAGTAGTAAAGATAGTAAATAGTATAAAAAGTTATAGTATTGCTTAGCTGCTTACTTTATTATAAGACTAAAGCTTATAAAAAGAAGAGTCTCTTAGCTTTAGTTATAAGGGCTTATTAACTACTTATCGAGTTAAGACTAAAAGCAGGGCTTTTTATTTAGCGTATTCCCCGCACTTAGTTAGCTTATACTATTAGTACTATTTTTATAATTATCCCCCTCTTATAATAAACGTCCTTAGCTATTTAGTTAAAAGTATATTAAATATATTATTATAAGGATTTTAGTAATATAAGGTTATAGTTATATCCTTAGTTAGTATTATTATGTAGGTACGCGTAATTAAGGTATAGTAGTATATACGCTTAGTAGTCGTATATAATTAAATATAGCGTTAAATACGCGGGGTTATATATAGGGTTATAGTAATATTAAATGCCTTTAAGCAATTATAAGTATTACGCCTATATATTAGTAGTAATATACTAGTTAAAAGTTTATTATATGTATTCCCGCACCTTTTGTTTTTCTTCCCCTTTTTAACCTTTTTATAATTATTTACTATTAAGTTATTTATACCTTTTCGCTCCTTATTTAATATATATTCTATACCTCTTTATTATCGCTAATATGCCTTATACTTTAAAGCCGCGCTTAACTAATAAGCGCGCCGATTTCTTATATTAGATATAGTATTAACTTTTAAGGAGTTCGCCCTTAAAGCGTTATAATTGCGATTAAGGTTCTTTTTAAGTCGTTAACTTTCCTTTAGCTAAAAGGGCCGGCACTAATACTAAGAGAAGTCGGGCTAAGAAGACGCTTAGCTCGCTATTATCTTATAATAAGGGAGCACCTCTTAAAAAGGTGCCTATACTTAACCCTACGCCTATCCCTAAGGATAAGGCTATTAATATACTTACTAATAATTAATAAGCATAAAGTAAGTCCCTTATCCCCGGTATTAATAGTGCTAATAATAATACTACTCCTTAAAGGTAGTAGTAGTAGTAAGACTAATTAAGCCTTAAGATACTAGCGATACTTAGCCGTAACGCTCCGCTTATTACGCCTCCCCTTAAGGGAGAGTAGCTTAATATAATAAGTAATAGCGATAGCGATAGCGATAATAATACTTAAATTAATATAAGTAATAGTAAGGCTAACGTCCTTATTATTTTACGGGCAAAACGTATATAGTTTAAAGCTAAAGCCCGCGCTATTTATACTAGCGGTATAATGCCCGCTAAACTTTAGTATATATATTATTTCCGCACCGCTATTATAGCTTATTAAGCCTTTAAGCTAAAGCCTATTAAGGTTATAAAGATTAAGTATATTTTCTTTAGCATTACCTTATTAAGGTGCGAGTAGTGCTATTAGTATACGGCTATTTACGATTAAGTATATTATTAATTAACTATAACTATTAATTAAATTCGTTATTGCTATTTATTAGCTAATCGTTATATAAGCGGCTATACTTATAGCTAGCGACCGTGCCGATATAGTCGCTATACTTAATTAAATTTAAGAGCTTAATATACTTAACGTTAACGATATTAACTTTAAAGACGATAATAGCGATAATAACGCCTTTATATTTAGTAAAAATGCTTACCGCCGTTTTGCTATAATAGCTTAGTATCTTTATAAAGCGTTTAATATTATTAAGATAACCTATCGAAAGGAGAACGGTATTATAGGTGCTAAAAAGAACACGATAGTAATTAATATATAATCGATATACTAGTAATTAGCTAACGATCTTTTAGTCTTAGCGTAGCGACTATTATACGCTTATCGATAAGCGGCGCGAGCTACTTACTTAGTTAACCTTAGCGCCGTCCTTTAATATTAACATAGCTAATCTAAAGTACTATGCTTAAGAAGTATAGTTAAAACTTTAGCTACTTATAAGCAATATAGGCTATATATCTTAGCGATACGCCTTACTTATTATAAAGGCGGAGGTAAGTGCTATACTAATTAAGATATAGCTAATAAAGGAGAGGGGAATGCTAACATTTCCCTCCTTAACTAATATAAATAAAGGGACTATTTAGTAAGTTCCCGCGACGCCGGCAAAGCATTAATATAAGTAAAGAACGGTTTAGGTTTATCTTTTTTTTTATCTTTCTTTTATCTCTTTTTTATTAATAACGTAAGGTAGTAATAGCTTAGCTTATAGTTTCTTTCCTTTATTATTATTATTTTAAGGAGGACTTAGCTTAGCTTTATATTTTTTATTATTATTTACTCTCGCTTGCTTTTTTTCTTTATTTTATATTTTACTAATTTATAAATAGTTACCTTAACTAAGGATATAGTTAATTAGTAGCAAATTAATATTAAGTTAGTAAGGAATCGTAACTTAATAAGTAGGTTATCCTTATGCCTTTAACGTCTTAGCTTTTACTTAGTTTTACGTTTTCTTTTTCTTAGTAAAGTTAGTAAAGTATTTACTAATAAGTGCTTAGCTATTCGCTATATCCTTAGCGTTAACTTACTAGTTATACTTTACTAGCTATCCTTTTTACTTAACTAAGAAGAAAGTATTCCCTTTAACGCGTTTTTTATTTAGTACTTCTTAGACTTCTTATTCGCCTTCTTTATCTTAAAGGTTAAGTATTGTTAATAGTTTAGCGCCTCCTTAGTTACTTAGCCTTTTTTATTAAGGTTTTAATAAGCTAATATAAAACATATTATATATATATAAGTACTTATTTAGGAAAGCTAAACGATAAGCTTACTTTTTAATAGCTTATAGTACTTAAAAAGGCCCGATATACTTAGGAGATAGCTTCCTTTTCTTATCCTTAAAGCGTAAATTCTTTATAAAGAGCGTAATAAGGTTATTAACTTTAAGTAAAAGTAGTTAGTGCTTAAGGTTATAGTACTTTGCTTGCGATTTAGTAGCTTTTCGCTAGTATTCCTTAAGTCGTTATTATAGAGTTTTTAGCTTATTAATTCTTACTTTTACTTCGGGCACCTCCCCCTTTATAACGTCGTCCTTAACGTTAATATAAAGGTTTAGCTAATAGCTAAAAAGGGCCTCGTTAAGGGATAGCCCGGTAGTAGTATTAGTTATATTATTATATATAAATTATACTACTTAAAGAAGGAACGCTTAGTTTATCTATTTTAAATTTATAAAGCATTTTAAATAGTAGTATATAACTTAATTTATACGCTTTCTTAACCTATTAGTTTAAAGGTAAAACGCTATTAATAATCTACGTTTTACTTATAAGATAAAATATAAGTCTAACGAAAACTTATTAGTAAATAGTAATCCTTTATTTATAACTACGCCTTTAAAGGGCCTATATACTAACTTAACGTTATAATAAAATGCCCTTACTAGCTTAAGCGCGTTTATTATCTTTAAATATAGAATAAAAAAGTAGTACTTAGTATATTAGTTTATAATTACTAATATTATATTAACTTCTCGCCCCTTATATTATACTTTTAGCAGACTTATAGTAAAGTTTATTAATAGTTCTTCTTATAGTCGTATAAGGTATAGTAATAATTATATAGCGCTATAAAGGCAATACTTTCTTAATATAGCGCCTTAATATACTAAGCATTCTTAAATATATTAATTAATATCCTTTATTATATTCTTTTAGTAAAAATTCCTTAATAGTAATTTACCTATTTATCGGCCTTTAAAGTATCTTACTAATAGGTCGTTATAATAAAGTTATATTAACTCTTATTATAAGGTAGTATTAAAAGGTATTACGATTTGTCCCTTTTATAATAATAATCTATTTAGTCGTAATAACTAAAAACACTTCTTTTTTAAGAAGTCTTTAATCGCTTTTTATTAAGCAATTACTATATCTTTACTTTAAGTGCGTTTTAGCAATTTTAGCAAAGTATTAAGAACTTTTACGGCGTATACTAAAAGGCTATAAGCTATATCCCTTATAGTCTTTTTTAAGAGTAGCTATTTATAACTAGCTCTCTCTTTAGCCTATATAGCTAACTACTTAAGGTCCGCTCTTAAGTTAGTAGTAGTTCGCTATATAAAAGCTTATATATTTTCCTTATATAAAGGCAACTCGCTACGCTTATACCGGCTTAAAGTTAAGCTTTCTTTTACCTATAAAGACTTCTTATTATCCCTTTACGGATTATTAATAGTTATATAATTTATTAGTACTAGCTTTAACTAAAGCTTTAGTAATAACTTTATAGATAAGGGCTTCTCGCTTTTATATCTAAGCATTCTTAATAGTGCGTTAGCTAGGTTTAATTTCCTTATCTTATACTTAATCGTAAAGCTAAATAGCGCTAAGTATATATACTATTATACTTATCTTTAATTAAAGGAGGTTTAGTATATAAACGTTTAAAGGTTAAAATAGTTAAAGAAGACCTTTACTTATTATATAGCTCTTTCGATAAAGTATTGCTAGTATTTAAATAACTTTATAATAGTAAATAGTTCTAAATCTAAGACTTTATAGTTTAACTTAGCCTTAGTAAACTTTCTTAACTAAAATGCAATTTAGTAGTAGCGACCCTTATTGTTAAGCTAAGATAAAATGCCCGCTATTATATATTATAATATATCGGTTTTAATTTAAGTATACCTCTTTAAGTTATAGTATTAAAGTAAGGGTATATTAGTAAATACGTCCTTTATAGACTAAAACGCTATAAATTCGGTCGCGTTTAAGTTTACTCTCCTTAGCTTCTTACTATTACTATTACTTTTTAATAGTATAGTAAAAGGTGTTATTATATAGAAGTAGCGGTAAATAAAACGATAGTAGTAGTTATAGAACTTAAAGAAGACTTAAATATCTCGATAAGTATTAAGTACTAGCTATTTAGTAATTGCTTTTACCTATTAAGGATTTACTAATATCTTATTAACTAATAAAATAAAACTAAGGAACTTAACTAATTGCTAATAGAATATATATTTAAATAGCTTTATAAATAGTTATGCCGCGCGTAGCCTTTTTATTACTTATTAAAGGTATTTAGTATATTCCTTTTTTATTTATAAGAAGATAAAGATATTATTAAGATATACTATATAAATAGTATTAATAAGGCCTTTTAACGCTTAATTAATATAGCTTTAAAAAGTAGCTTAAGCGTTAGTTAAGCTAAATAGCATAATAAGGTATTCGAAGTGTCCGTAGCGTAATTAAAAGGCTATCTTTTACTTATTGCCTTCTTTTATATAGATATACTAATATACGTTTTAAATATTAATCTTAAAAAAGAATTTAGCTTTTTAGTAGCGGTTAAGGATCTTTAAAATAAGAAGTAAAGGGTACCGATTCTTCTATATAACGCGGTTAAGTCCTTAGTAGTCTATATAAAGATAAAAGCTACCGTCCTTTTTCGGGATAAAAAGAATTAGTATACTTACTAAGCTTTATAATTCCTAGATAATGCTATATTTTATAAAGTTATTAATTTAGTCTTTTAATACTTATAACTTATTGCGGGATAAAGGGTAGATCGGTTTTAAGGGTAGTTTTACGCTAAAAGTTAAGTTAATTACGTAATCTATTCCTTTCTTAATCGGTAATAGGTTAGACTTATTTACCGAGAACACGTCTTAAAATCGGTATAAAGTTAGTAGTATTTTAGTCTATTCTCTCTCCGGAATTCCTTTATCGTCGTCCTTATCTAGCAACGGAATTAGCTTAAGGTTAATAGCGATTATATAAATATAGGCCTCGTTCTAGCAATCCCTTATAAATTTTTGTAGACTTTATAGGGTACCGTTACCGATTTAGTGCTTAAACTACTATTGCTTTTTCTATAAAATAATATAGATTTTCTTATCTATAAATGCTATAGTTAATTATAAAATTAAAATATAGTTATTTAGCGTTAACTTATTAGTACCGATATAATACTAAGTAATTATCTTTTTAGTACCTTTTATATTAATAATTCTTACTAAAACCTCTTAAACCTTATAGTTATTTACTTAACTATCGCTTAGTCCTAACAGCTTAAGATGCGATAGTAGGACTTATAGTAAGCCTTATTAGCATACGAAATATACGTTTACTAAGTTTACTATACTATAAGTATTTAAGTATACTTTCGTATTAATAGGGTTTCGCCTTAATAGTATTATAAGAGTTTATAATAGCTCCCCTTAAGGTATTAACGTAGCTAAAGGAGAGGCGTTTACTTTAGCCTTTAAGCGTTTCCTTATAAAGCGGCTTTAATATATAAGGTATTCGCTAGGGTATCTATAGTTAAAGCCGAGGTATACTTATTTATATAGTAACCTAGCTTATTATATTTAAAATAGATAACCCCTTAGTTTTAAGATAAGCCTTAGCCTTAGCCTTGCCCTTTTCTATAACCTTAGCCGCGGCTATATTAAGGGGTAAATAAACGTAAGTCTCCTTTTATTATCGTTAAGGTATTAGTAATACTTTAGTAGCGAGAACCTCCTAACTACTATTTACTACGGTCTCTTTTATAATAAGAATTTCTTCGGTTAAAGGATCTTAAACTTATTCTACGCTATCTTAATCTAAAGCTTGCGCTTAAACGGCGTTTCTTATTATCTATAGCGTTTTAGTAGCGTTAAGCTACCTAAACTAGTTTTTCTTTACTATACTAATAAATAGGTATTAAGTAAAGTTTAAGTTGCTCTTAAAGCTTTAGTCGTAACTTAGTAAAGAACCTTAATAACCGTATTTACTTTAATAGCCGCTTAAAATGCCGTTTAATAAAGTTAAAGTAAAGGCTAAACTTTAATAAAGACTATATATCTTACTACTAAGCGTTCTTTAGCTATATTACTAAGAGTATTTCTTTATTTACTATATCTTTAATAAGTATAAATATCTATTCTTTAAAATAGATCTAGCTTACGCTATATTATTCTTAATTAATCGGCGGTTATTCCTTAAGGTATCGGCGCTATCTCGCTTTATAGTCGGTATATATATAATCTACTATAAATAGGATTTTAACATCGTCTCGGCGGAATTATTAAGGTATAGCTTTAAACGCATCCTTTAAGTTATAAAGCTAGTTAAGTCGTTTCTGAGAATTAGTTAGTTAAGCTAACTAAGTAATATTTTTAAGCTTTACCTTACTACCTTAACTAGCTGCTAAATTAAGGGAGTTTAACTAGTAACGCCTTTTTAATTAGTTAAGGAGTAAGCCTTATTTTTTTTATATTTCCTTTTTAAGCTATGCGATACGCTCTTATAACTATTAAGTTTCCTTTAGTTCCTTAATACGGCTTTAAAAGGCCTTTTATTTTTCTTAAAGTAATAAGGACCAAGCACCTATTAGTAAAGACATTCTTAATAGCACTTTTATTATCTTAAGCATAGAGGGTATTTAGTCGGATTCGTTATTTAAATAAATCTCTTATACTTATAAGTCTTAATTAAGGTTACGTTAGCTTCGCCGCGCCGGTTTAGCACCGCTTTGCGATCCCTTCGCTAATATTATTTTTACTAAGTAATTTAAAAAAGAAGCTTTAAAAATTATAAGGAGATAGTCTTGCGATACTATAAATTAAGTAATAAAGATAGTAGATAGTACGATAGGTTATAGTATTGCTTAGCTGCTTACTTTATTATAAGAC
>JAPEBW010001799.1:0-18747 GCA_027405785.1 Ophiocordyceps robertsii | reverse complement strand
TATATAAAAGCATATAAAAAGAAAGCCTTTTAGTAGCCTTAAAAAGGTATAAAAGGAGGTTTTTCCTCCTCCTTCCCTTAACTCCTTTTCTTTCTTTCTTTCTTTTTCTCTAGCTAGTTTTAATATAAGAAACTCGCATAATAAGATACCCTTACCTTATTCGGTTTAGTAGTTAGCACTAAGTCTTCTTCTCCTTTTCTAGCTAGTAAATTTAAATTAAATAAATTAAGCTTAACTACTTAGTATATAAAAAATACTAAGGGTTCTATAATATTAAGCGCCCGCTTATATCCTTTATATTAAAAGCATAAAGGCTTATAAGAAAGCAAGCTAAAAAAATAGTTATAAAATAGCTTATCTTAGCTATAAGAGATATTAATTAATAAAAGGGCTTAAAACGGGAGTATAAAGATTATAAGTTTAAAGTAAAGAAGGTTATATATATAGGAATAAGCGAGGTGCGGCGGGCTATAACTAGTAGTAAAAGGAAATATAGTTATAAAAAGAAAAAAGGAAAGAAAAAAGGGTAAGCGGTAAAAAGAATTTAAATAAGTATACTATAAAGCTAAAAAGGCTTTATTGCTTAAAGTAAATAGCGGTATATTATTATTAAAATAACTAATTACTTTTAGTATAGTAAGTTATAGTTTCTTATAACTTATAATAGCTTTTAAGTCTTATACTTAAGCTTAACCGCTTAATTCTCTTAGTTAAAAGGTTTTATATAAAGTTATAAAAGCTACACGTTATGCTTTTATTTAAACTACTTAAGTAGCTAACTTCTTTTATGCCTTTTTAAAGGCTTTTACGATCTTTAGTATAAAGACCGCTTTTTTATTTACTTATAAGTTTTAGCTACTTAGCTAGCCTTTTTAAGTTATAAAGAACTTTTTCCTTAGCCTTTTACTACTTCTTTTTATTATATAGCTTTATAGGATTTATTTTACCTTTTACTTATTTAAGTAAGGTATCCTTTTATTTTAAACTAAGCTTAAGTATATAGCTGGCTTATCTGCTAAGCGTAGTTATACTATTAAAACGACTTAATAGATATTAAAAGACCTTTTATATTTAATTAGTATATAAGCTATTTTACTTTAATAGTAACTTTAAACGGCTTATTGCGTTTTTTAAAGCTTTATTAGTTTACTATCCGCGATATAGTAACCCTTACTAAGTTATAGCTAAACTTAATCGCCGGGCTTAAATTTTAATAAGCGGTATTTCTTATTATATCTATCCTTTATAGCGGCTTAAGTATAAGTAATAGCTAACTTAGCTTCCTTTTATAAGACCTCTTAGTTTTATAAGTATAAGTAATTATTAAAAAGCTAAAGGCTATTATCTATTCTTATCCTTATAATAAGCTTATTAAAAGCTATATAAATTATTAAGGAGAAGGAATTATTAAAGCTAAACTAAAAGGCGATTAGTATATTAGTTAAGCATAAGTCTAGGAAATTAGCGATAAAGAATCGTAGCGCGATTTTTATAGTTTAGTTTTGCCTTTTTAATAAGCCGTTAGTTTAAAGGTACTAAGTAGTAAATATAAAAAGCTTCGATCTAAAGGCTTACTATAAGGTTTGCTAAAATACTAAGGTAAACTTTATATCTTAGTTAAAGATTATCCCCTTTAAAATCCCTTAGTTAGCGTAGAGTAGCTTAGTATATAATACTTATACTTAATCTTCCGCTATAAACTAGTTATTGCTTAAAATAAAGGGATATATTTTTCAGAATTTATTAGTTATAGTTAGTAAGGTATTAAAGAAGTTCTTTTTAAGATCTTTTTATAAGGATTATTTAGCTTAGGCTATTAAAAGCCTAGTAATAAAGTTTATCGCTATTATATAATATAAAATTAATAAGCTTTAAATTAAGATAAGCTACCTTAACCTCTTACCTTCCTTAGTTTAATTATAATAATAAGTATTATAGCTATCTATAACCTTATTTATATATTTACTAAGCTAAAAGATTAAGAAGCTCTTAAATAGATCTTATTATATATAAGTATAGCTAGTATAAAAATATTTAGTATAAGCGTTTTTAACGATCTTCTTAGCATAAGTCTTAAGGATATATAGTTTTTAGCGTCCGTTGTTTTTTATAAAGTATAGTAACCCTTATAACTAAAGAAATAAGAGTCTAAGAATACTATTTTTATTATTAAGTTATGCTATAATCTTTACTTACTATATATCCTCTGTATATTTATTATTTATTTTTTAGCGGAGCGGTAATTTAATTAATAATTCTATATAAAGGAATATAAAGTTTATTATCTCGTCGTCTTAAATATATTTTAATTCTTCTTTTTAGTTTAAAGATACCGGCTTATTATCTTAGTACGGTAAACGTAAAAGAGCGTTTAATATAACGTTTTTAATGCTTAAGATATAGTATACTTTAAGCGGGAATTAGCTTAAGTATTAAAACGTAAGGACTAGCTTATTATTAAATTTTATTTTAATAAACAATAAGGACTTTTAGTATACGATTCTATATGTGCTTATATAATTAATAAAGATAACTACTTATAGCGTTTTTATAGATAGTACTATAATATATAACTTATAGACTGCTTATATTAAACCGGCTACTTTAAGTTCTATAGGCTAGTATTAAGGCTCTTTACTTTAAAGGGCGCGGCTTAAGTAAATAATAAGCTAGACCTTAGTTTAAGCTAATAGCGTCCTTTTATCTTATTCTATACCTTCCTTTAAGTAAAAAGCTATAGCCGCTACTTTATATTCTTAAGATATATCGATTTAAATAAATAGTTATTAAGCGGGGTTAAAGTAGTAAATCGTTAAAGCTTAGTAAGTTTCTTAGTTAAATTCGCGAAGGCCTCTTTTTCTTTTAAAGTAAGCTAAAAAGCGGCTTTCGCAGTATATTAAGCCCGTTCTTAGCCCCTTAAAAGGACTTCTTCCTCTTATCTTACTTAAAGTAGCTTTATCTTTTATTCTTATAAGACGTCGACTTCCTTAATAAAATATAGGACTATATAGCGTAGCTACTTAATAAGGCTGATTTATTTCTTAAGCTATTAAAAGCTCTTTAAGAACGCAATATCCTTTAAGGCCTATATACGTTTATTTATATTTATTAAGCTAATAGCGTCTACCTTAAATCTAAGGAGCTATATAAATAAGTACGCTAAGAAGGACTTTAGTCCGGATAAGGTAATATTATAGTTATAAAAAGCGCGGAATACGGTCTTTAAATATTAAAGGTATTCTTCGGCCGTAATAAAGTAAATAATAATATTATCGATATAGGCCGCTAGGTATTCTTAGTATTTATAAAGAACGTTATCGATAAACCTTTAAACGTATACTAAGAAGTTCTTAAAGCTTATAAGTATTATTAATAATCTTTTTAGCCCGCGATAGCTTATAATTATAAACATTTCCCGGTAGTCTTAATAAACTAAGAACTAGTAAAAAAACGATTATACGTTTACTATATTAATAAACTTCTTTCGTTAAAGGCGTTTAATTATATTACTTTTAAGGTGTATTAAGTAAGCGTTTAAGGTAGTAATAAGGTTAATCCCTTATAAGTTTATAACTACTTATCCTTTTTCCTTTTTATTTACTATCTTTTATACTATAAATACTAACGCCGTAAACGGAGTTAGCTTATAAACTCGTTTTAATCGTCCTTATATAGTTAGCTAGCTAAATATTATATTTACTACCTTTTTATCTTTATCGCTTAATAATTATAATTTTAATGCGACTTATTAGCATTACTATCCTTTTATTAAAAAAATATATATATATTCGGATTTATCTATATATACTACTCCTTTATTCTTTTTAAGGCGGGGAAACGATTAAAGGATATTTTAGACTTTTAATATATATTTTAAGTCCTTAGCGTAGATCCGGACGCTTTTATTAGTAGTAAATTCGGGCAGGTCCTTAGTTTAGCCGATTTTAAGCTTATAGTTTATTATAGGATCTTTTTATAAAAAGTTATAATAAAAAGCTTATTTTATTAATAATCTTAAGTACTAAAAGTACTAATATTTAGTAAAGTAAATACTGCTAAATATAAAGGAGTAATTAGTAAAGTAGATACTACTAGTTATAAGTTATAACTATTAAAGTAAATATTAATAGTTGTAAGAAAAGACGATATAGCTTAATAGTTAAAGACAGCTAGTATTAGCTATAAGCGGTATAGGTTAAAGACGCTTATATTTAGCTTAAGCTAGCTTTAGCTAGCTTTAGCTAGCTTTAGCTAGTAACGGGATTAATATTAAATAGATCGACTAATACTTTATATAATCAATCGATACTTTATATAAAGTAAAGGTAAGAGGCCTTTCTTTAAAAAAGGATAAAATCTTATAAAAGGTTTTAAGATAAAGATATTAAGTTTTATAAGCTAGTCGTAAGTAATAAAGCGTATATTACTTATAACTAGTAATAAAGATAGCGTAAGCTATTTTTATTAGCTTAAAAAGTAGTTTAGTAACTTTATAGGTTATATAAAGTATAAGTTATAAATTAGTATATAAAAGTATATAAAAGCATATAAAAGGAAAGCTTTTTACAAGCTTTAAAAAGGTATAAAAAGAGCTCTTTCCTCCTCTTTCTCTTAACTCCTTTTCTTTTTTTCTTTAGCTAGTTTTAATAAAAGAAATCCGTATAATAAGATACCCTTACTTTATTTAGTTTAGTAGTTAGCACTAAGTCTTCTTCTCCCTTTCCGGCTAGTAAATTTAAATTAGATAAATTACGCCTTATTACTTAGTATATAAAAAATACTAAAAGTTCTATAATAAAAGTCCTTAGCGGGGTCTATCTTATCTAGATTTTCTATAAAGGCTTCCGCTAAGGGAGTAGTAGTATTAACCTCCTTATATAGCTAGAACTACTTATTAAGGTCCGAAATTATTATTACCTTTTAACCTTAGCGGAGTACTAATAGTTCCTTAAAATAGGTTATCGCTATAAAGCTTTTATAATCTTATATTATCGTTCGGGCGAGCTTAAGGTCGTTAGGAAAAAGTATTATATTACGCTTTAATAGCGGCGCCCGGACTTATATAAGTAAGGCGTAGCTAAAACTAGCTAAAACTGTTATAGCAACTAAGTAAATTACCTATTTATATATCTCTAGTCTTAGCTAAACTATCTTAACTTTAGCTTTAATCTCTTTATAGGCCTAAATCTATAAGACTAATATAAAGTTAATAAGGTCCTTTTAATAAGAAACTAAAAAGTCTTAACTAAGTAATATATTAGCCGCTAAGCGTTTTACTATTTAAGCGCTAATCCTTACTTTTATAACTATAAGGCTACTATTTAGCCTTCTTAGTATATATATAGTAAATTCTACTTATTTAATAGTAGCTATCTTTCTTACTCCTTAAATAAGAATTCGTTAAAAGGAGTTTATAGTTATATCTTAAAAGGTCTTTACTAAGTTAGCTAAGATAAAGCTTTAGTCTGCCTTAGTATCTATATAAGCTTTAATACTTATCTTAAGCCCTTCTTTTTTATAAACTAATAAATATATATAAGTAAATCGTAACGGCTTATTAAGGCTTAATAGCTAGATATTAAAAGAAGCTTTAACTATTTAAATACTTTATAGCTTTTAAATAACTACTTACTATATTTAGCTATATCTTTATATAGTAATATCTTAGTTAAGGTTAAGGGGGTATTTATCTTTAATATATTAATAAAGCTTATTCTTTAAAGGGAATACTTTGCTATAAAATCTATATACTTTATTAGCCTCTTAAATTAAGTTTATTAAAGTATAAATTGCGGTTTTCTTTAAGCTTTTATTAATATCTAACTAAGCTCTTTTTATATTATATTCTTTATCCTTTAAATAGTTATTAGTCTTTATTCTCGTTCTTTTCTTAGTTATAAGATATACCCGCTTTAGCTTTAGTATTAATAAGCGTATAGTCTTAAAGGTTCTTTTTATCTTAAGCTAAAGGACCTTAGCTTATATTCTTAGCTATTTAAACGGGTTTCTTCCTTAACTTAGCGAGCGCTATAAAGCTTATAATATATCCGCCTTTATTAAGCGGTTTAAAAACATAACCCGCGGCCTTAGTAAGCTTTTAATAAATAGCTAAAGCGTTTTAAACTATTTTTTAAGTATATATAAAGTATAGCTAATCGGCCCTCGCTTTTTTATAGGTTAAACTTATTTTTTTATACTAGTAAGTGCTTTTAAGAACCTTAAGTATATTTAACTTATAGCTAAAGAAGAATTTCCTTATATTTGTTAATCTATCTATTAATATCCTTATTTCTTATTAAATATTATAAGGGTTTTTATTAATAAATATCTAGCTTTTAGTAGATTACTATAGTAAAGTAGTTTAGCTAATAAAGCGCGGCCTTAGCTTTATATTATAAGCGCGATATTTAAGAATTAAAGTCGGATCTTATTATTATATTTTTTATAGTAAAGTAGTCTTTATTAAGTACTTATACCGCTATATTTAATTAGATTTTAAACCGTTTTTATAAAGCCGAGATTTATTAGCTTAGTTTAATACTAAGCTCGCTAAAGTCTTCTTATTATAGTTTTAAAAAGTGCTTAGAATACTATTCCGCTATACTTTCTTAAAGAAAAGAGGGTAATTAAATAACTAATTCGTCCGTATAGGCCTTACTTTTACTAGCGTTTTAGCGAATAAAGTTAATAAAATAGTTTACTTTTTAAAACGTATTAACTTTATTATCTTTTTAGACTTTATTAAAGGATACTTTTAAAGGTCTTAATAAGTTAAATCTCCTTATATCCTTAGCTTATAGTTTAGGTTTTTCTTAAAGCTTACTAAGCGCGTTTTCTTTTCTTAATACTTAAAAGAAACTAAGAAATTATTCGTTTAATATTACTACTATTTTTATTAAAGGGCTTAAAGCTATACTTAGTCTTAATATTTATACGCTAAGTATAAATAGGTTTAGCTTATTAAGGGTATCGCTTATCGCGTCTTTATCGCTTATTATTAAGGTCTTAGTCTTAATACTCTCGCTAAGTGCTTAACCTTCTATCTTATATACGTCCCGGAATTTAATACGCTATAAGGCCCTTAGTATAAGAGGCTCGTTTTTATTAATTAAAAGTCTTTAAAATACCTTAATTATCGTAGCTATAGCGGATAAAGCTAAATAGTAATACTAAACTAAAAAACTACGAAGTATTTTTTAAGGCGGATTTTCTATTAAGGCTTTTAAGCTAAACTTTATTAATAGTACGCGGTAGAAATATCCGCTAAGCTTATTATCTTAAGGAAAGAGTAACTTTATTATAAGCTTAATTAAAAGGGTATTTAGTAGGTAAGGAGCTAAATAGTTTTAAGGTTAGCTTATTTTTATTTCTTTTATTTAAAAGATAATTAATCCGTTTAAGTAATACTAAATTTAGTTTACTTAGTTATATAGGTTTTATCGTTTTATAGTCTATCTTTTATTAGTATTTTAAAAGCAGATTGCTTTTTAAAAATTAGTAGTTTTAGCTTAGCTAAGCGGGACTTGTTCTATATTTTATTTAGCTTTATAAGCTATCGCGGTATAGTACCTTAAAAAAAGGTAAGAGAGATTATTAAACCGGTATACTTAGTAAGCCGCGGCCTTTTCCCCTTTTATAGCTTACTTATCTTAAAGTTTTATTATAAGTATATTAAAAAAAGGTGCTTATTATTAAGGTTAGACTTAAAGGCTAATAAGAGCTTTTTATTAAAAAAAATCGTTTAGTATTTAACTTCTTATAAAATAAGTATTTAATCGTGCGATATAGTTACTTTTAGCTTAGCGGATATTTAAAGGATTTCTATTAAAATACGTAAGAATTATTACTATTTACTACGTCTTATAATATAAAAATAAGAGGTTAACGCGCGGACTAATTACCGCTAGTTAAAGCCGGTATTACGGACTAATTATTACTAATTAAGCCGGTATAACGGACTAATTACTATATATAAAAATATATAAAGGTTTAAAAATAATAAAAAGCTTATCTTTTTTTTAAAATATAGCTAGCTACTTTCTACTTAGTTCTTTAAGCTAATTTAAAAGATCTTTAACTATACTATCTTTTTATTTATTATTTATACGTAAATAAACTATAAATATCCTTATAAAATTACTTAATAAACTAAGTATAAGCCCGGTTAAAAATACTATAAACTATAGTTAAGGAAATCCTTTAAATATCCTTAAATAGCCCTTAAAAATCGCGGTAAAGTCTATTTTATATTTTCTAAGGTGCTTTTATAATTAAAAATAGGTTAAACTATAATTAAGATATCCCGCGGAAATCCTTAAATTTCCTTTAAAGATACCGGCAGAATCCGCTTAGTAGTTTTTATAGTATTTTTTATAGTTAAAAATACCGTAAACTATAGTTAGATAGGCTCTTAAGCCTTTATAGTTATATCTTAAAAACCTTAGCGGGGTCCGACTAGTAATATCTATTATATCTTCTTAAGCGAGCCTTCGTAGTGCGTGCTCTAGGCGCTCTTATTACGGGGTTCCGTAAGGCTCTTTAAAAGTAAAGTAAGAAGTCCGGGCGTAGCTATTTAAATTCCGTAATAATTAACTATGACCTTTATAGTATCGACGTTTTTACTAGATTTTACTAAGTACTCTTTTCGCTTATATAGGATCGGGCCTTTAATATAATAAAGGTTTAAAAGTTAAAGGTTAAGAATAGCGCTACTAGCGCCCTTATTTAAGTGCTAGCCTTTAATAACGTAACGGAATTCTACGTTAAGAAAATAAAGGCTTAGTTAAAGAAAGACTACTTTATACTATACTATAGCGCACCTTATATATCTTAGTAAAATAGTAAAGTAAAGAGAGCTAGCCGCACGCTTATAAAGTCTATAAAGGTAATATCTATTAAAATAAGGCTACTAGAATTCCTTTAGCCTTTATATATAAAGATAGCTATATATATAGCGAACCTTTTACTTATACGTAGTATAGCTTTAAAGGAGGCGCTACTAAAAGCCTTACTTAAAGAGATTAAAGTTTCTTATATATACTTTATTAAGTATATCTAAACTTAAAGTTATATTATATATATAACTAAGCTATAAAAGATATTAGCTAAGACGGCTAAAATAAACTGCTATAAACAAACAGTATAATAATACCACACTGCTAAAAGGTCTCGCCCCGGCCTTAGTTAGGGGTCGGGACGCTAATTATCGTCTATATGCTTATATCTTACATACCAACATATAAGTGGCCGGAGCGCTTATATCTCACGTTCCGTAATAATTGCCGCCTTAAAAGGAAAGACAATAACGTCCTCGTTGTCTATAAGACGGGACCTCCCCGGTTTATTAAGCCGGTGGCTAGAAGCTACGCACGCTTATATTATTACGCGCGCCTGGGGGGAGCCTTATTTCCGTACGGACTTATAGGTCTACTTTCTCGCGTAGGGATCGAACCTACGCTAAAGGAATTGCTACTATTTGCTATAGACGAATAGTGCGATAATACCGCACTGCTAAAAGGTCTCGCCCCGGCCTTAGTTAGGGGTTAAGACGCTAATTATCGTTTATATGCTTGTATCTTATATACTAATATACGAGTGGCCGGAGCGCTTATATCTTACGTTCCGTAATATAAACCTTAAAGCGTTAAAAGGAAGGCTTATAAGTCTTAAGGGGCTTTATAGTTATATTTATAAGGTATAGCTCTTTAACTAAAAGAAAATTATAGTTGCTAAAAACGTGCGCTTTTATAAGGCTATTAAAAAGACTTTATCTTTTAAAGAAGAAGACTATAATATTATAGTCTTTAATAAAAATAAGTATAACGCTAACTTTATAAAGAATATAATACCTTATTACTTAAGCTATTAAGAACCTTATAACTATTTAGATAAGCTTAATTATAATAAGACTAATAAATTTAAAGGAGATAAGCTAAGTAGCTCTTAAGTTAAGGGTAATAAGCTAAGGTAGTAGTAAGCTTTAAAGCTATTATTGCCCTTTAAGTAGTAATAAGCTTTATAGCTGTTACTATTAACTTTTTATTAAACCCCTTCTTTATTAGTAATAACGATAAAGCTAAGCGATAATAATATAAATATCTTAATACTAAATACCTTAGTTTAAGGGCTAGAAGTATACTTAAGAGAGACTATAAGAATTTAAAGTAGTTTAAAGACGGCCTTTATAGGTATAAGTTACTTAAGGACTTTCTTAAAGACCTTATAGCTAAAGATACGCTTAATTTCTTATACGCTAAACGCCGGTAGTAAGAGACTTATAGATTCCCCGCTTAATATACTATAAGCTAATAAGATATACTAACTTTATAATTAACTAACTCGCTAATAAATAAGTTAAGTAATAGCGGTTAAAGGAGGGTCTTAAAGGACTATATTAAAGGCCTTAATATTAAAGCTTATTATTACGGACTAATACTAAGACTTATTTAAGCTAAGTATATTAATAGCCCTTAAGGTAGTTTATTAAGAGAGGGATTAATTTAATAACTTAAGTAACTAGCTAGTCCCTTTTATATTTAGTATAATAATTGCCGCTATAAAGTAATTACTAATAACTTAAAAATAAGCCCTTAAGAGGGATAACTATAAGACCTACTAATAGCCTATAATAAGGCGGGAAATTAATAAATTAAAGTAAAAAAATACTTAAAACCTTATTTATAAGCTATTAAAGGCTTAAGTCTTTAATAAGAAATAGATTTATTTTAAGAAGCTAGTTTAAAGTAAAGAACCCTTTATAAAAGCTCGTTAAGTTATTTAAAGAGACTAAAATCTAAATAATAGGCTTTTAAAGGAGCTTTATATAGCGGTAACGTATTAAGCCTTATTAAAGCTATTTATAATAATTATTATAGTTAAGAACTTAAAATAAGAATAGTTTAAAGTTATTTACGCCTATATATATATAAAAGTATAAAAGGAGGCTTTTATTATATAGCCTTATAAGCTTAAAAATAGTACGGGCTAGGTCTATAAGCTTAATAAGACCTTATATAGCTATAAGAGCTCGCTTAAGTAATAGTATAACTAAGTTAGCATAAACCTATAAAAATATAGGTTTAAGCGCTTTAAGATAAATAAGTATATCCTTTGCTATAAAGTAAGTAATATACTTACGATTATCTATAAATATAATTTTATTATAATAGCACTTACTAAAAAAGCTATTAAGGCCCTGGCTAATATAAATTATATAAAACTAAGTAGCTTAAAAAGCCTTAAGAATTCTTTAGCATTTAATTTAAATAAGATAAGGCAGTTAAAACGATTCTTATTATTATAGAATTTAAACGGCCACGCCTAAACTCCTTACTTTACTCTTAAGGAGCCTTATAAAACCTTATAATAAGAACGCTTTAAGCACGCACTATAAAAGCTTGCTTAAGGAGATATAATAAATATTACTAGTTAGACCCCGCTAAGGTTTTTAATATATAACTATAAAAGCTTAAAAGCCTACTTAACTATAGTTTATAATGCTTTTAATTATAAAAGATACTATAAAAACTATTAAGCGGATTCTGCTAGTATCTTTAAGGGATATTTAAAGATTTCCGCGGGATATCTTAATTATAATTTAACCTATTTTTAACTATAAAAGCACTATAAAAAATATAAGATAAACCTTACCGCGATTTTTAAGGGATATTTAAGGATATTTAAAGGATTTCCCTAACTATAGTTTATAATGTTTTTAACTAAGCTTATACTTAGTTTATTAAGCAATTTTATAAGGATATTTACGGTTTATGTTTATATTAATAATAAATAAAAGGATAAGTATAGTTAAAGATCCTTAAAATTAGCTTAAAGAACTAAGTATAAAGTAGCTAGCTATACCTTAAAGAATAAATAAGCTTTTTACTATTTTTAAACCTTTATATATATTTATATATAGTAATTAGTTTATTATACCGGCTTAATTAATAGTAATTAGTTTATAATACCGGCCTTAATTAGTAGTTATTAGCTTATAATACCGGCCTTAACTAGCGGTAATTAGTCCTCGTTTTATCCCCTTATCCTTATACTATAAAGCATAGTAAATAGTAGTAATTCTTACTTATTTAAACGGAAATCTTTAAAATATCCGCTAAGCTAAAAACGACTATATCGCACGATTTAGTATATATCTATAAGGAGATAGTCTCGCAGTACTACTAATTAAGTAGTAAAGATAGTAGATAGTACGATAAGTTATAGTATTGCTTAGCTGCCTACTTTATTATAAGACTAAAGCTTATAAAAGGGAGAGTCTCTTAGCTTTAGTCGCGGGGGCTTATTAACTACCTATTAAGTCGGGACCGAAAGCGGGGCTTCTTACTTAGCGTATTCCCCGCACTTAGTTAGCCTATACTATTAGTATTATTCTTATAATTATCCCCCCCTTATAATAAACGCCCTTAGCTATTTAGTTAAGAGTATATTAAACGCACTATTATATAGATTTTAGTGCGCGTAATTAAGATATAGTAGTATATACGCCCGGTAGTCGTATATAATTAAATATAGCGTTAAATACGCGGGGTTATATACGGGGTTATAGTAACGTTAATTGCCCTTAAGCAATTATAAGTATTGCGCCTATATATCGGTAGCAATATATTAGTTAAAAGTTTATTATATGTATTCTTATACCTTTTGTTTTTCTTCCCCTCTTTAACTTTTCCGCAATTATTTACCGTTAAGTCCTTTATACCTTTTCGCTCCCTATTTAATATATATTCTATACCTCTTTATTATTGCTAATATACCTTATACTCCGAAGCCGCGCTTAACTAATAAGCGCGCCGATTTCCTACGTTAAATATAGTATTAACTTTCGGGGGGTTCGCCTTTAAAGCGTCGTAGTCGCGACTAAGGTTCTCCTTAAGTCCTTAACTCTCCTTTAGCTAAAAAGGCCGGTATTAGCACTAAGAGATGTTAGGCTAAGGAGACGCCTAGCTTACTATTACCTTATAATAAAGAAGCACCTCCCGAAGAGGTGCCTATACCTAACCTTATGCTTATCCTTAAGGATAAAGCTATTAATATACTTATTAATAATTAGTAAGTATAAAATAAGTCCTTTATCCCCGGTATTAGTAGTGCTAATAATAATACTACTCCTTAAGAGTAGTAGTAGTAGTAAGACCGATTAGGCCCCGAGATATTAGCGATACTTAGCCGCGACGCTTTGCTTATTACGCCTCCCTTTAAAAAAGAGCAGCCCGATATAACGGGTAGTAGCGATAGCGATAGCGATAATAAGGCTTAAATTAATATAGGTAATAGTAAGGCTAATATCTTAATCGTTTTATAGGCGAAACGTATATAGTCTAAAGCTAAAGCCCGCGCTGTTTATACTAGCGGCGTAATACCCGCTAAACTTTAATATATATATTATTTCCGCACCGCTATTATAGCTTATTAAGTATTTAAGCTAAAGCTTATCGAGGTTATAGAGATTAAGTATATTTTCTCCGGCGTTACCTCGTTAAAGTATAAGTAGTGCTATTAGCGTATAGCTACTTATAATTAAGTATATTATTAATTAACTATAATTATTAATTAAATTCGTTATCGCTATTTATTAGCTAATCGTTATATAGGCGGCTATACTTATAGCCGGCGACCGTGCTAATATAGTCGCTATGCTTAATTATATTCGGGAGCTTAATATACTTAACATTAATAATACCGACTTTAAGGATAATAATAGCGATAATAATGCCTTTATATTTAGTAAAGAGGCTCGCCGCCGTCTTACTATAACGGCTTAGTATCTCTATAAGGCGTTTAATATTACTAAGATAACCTATTAAAAGGAGAACGGTATTATAGGTGCTAAGAAAGACACGATAGTAATTAATATGCAATCGATATACTAGCAATTAGCTAACGATCTTTTAGTCTTAGCGTAGCGACTATCGCACGCTTATCGATAAGCGGCGCGAGCTGCTTACTTAGTTAACCCCGGCGCCGCCTTTTAGCATTAACGTAGCTAGTCCGGAGTACCGTGCTTAGGAAGTATAGTTAAAACTCCGGCTACTTATAAGCAATACGGGCTATATATCTTAGCGATACGCCTTACTTATTATAAAGGCGGAGGTAAGTGCTATACTAATTAAGATATAGCTAATAAAGGAGAGGGGAATGCCGATATTTCCCTCCTTAACCGATATAGATAAGGGGACTATTCGGTAGGTTCCCGCGATGCCGGCAAAGCGTCGATATAGGTAAAGGACGGTTTAAGTTTATCTTTTTTTTTATCTTTTTTTTATCTCTCCTTTATTAATAACGTAAGGTAGTAATAGCTTAGCTTATAGTTTCTTCCCTTTATTATTATCGTTTTAAGGAGGACTCGGCTTAGCTTTATATTTTCTTTTAGTTATTTACTCTCGCTTACTTTTCTTCCCCGTTTTATGTTTTACTAATTTATAAATAGGTACCTTAACCGGGGATATAGTTAATCGGTAGCGAATCGGTATTAAGTTAGTAAGGAATCGTAACTTAATAAGTAAGTTATCCTTATGCCCTTAGCGTCTTAGCCTTTACTTAGTTTTACGTTTCTTCTTTTTCTTAGTAAGGTTAGTAAAGTATTCGCTAATAAGTGCTTAGCTATTCGCTATATCCTTAGCGTTAACCTACTAGTTATACTTTACTAGCTATCCTTTTTACTTAACTAAGAAAAAGGTGTTACCTTTAACGCGTTTTTTATTTAGTACTTCTTAGACTTTTTATTCGCTTTTTTTATCTTAAAGGTTAAGTATTGTTAACGGTTCGGCGCCTCCTTAGTCGCCTAGCCTTTCCTTTTAAGGTTTTAATAGGCTAATATAAAACACGTTATATATATATAAGTACTTATCTAAAAGAGCTAAACGATAAGCTTACTTCTTAATAGCTTATAATACCTAAAAAGGCCCGATATACTTAGGAGATAGCTTCCTTTTCTCGTCCTTAAGGCGTAAATTCTTTATAAAGAGCATAATAAGGTTACTAACTTTAAGTAAAAGTAGTTAGTGCTTAAAGTTATAGTACTTTGCTTGCGATTTAGTAGCCTTTCGCTAGTATTCTTTAAGTCGTTATTATAAAGTTTTTAGCTTATTAATTCTTACTCTTACTTTAGGTACCTCCCCCTTCGTAACGTTATCCTTAACGTTAATATAAAAATTTAGCTAGTAGCTAAAAAGGGCTTTATTAAGGGATAGCCTAGTAGTAGTATTAATTACGTTATTATACGTAAATTATACTACCCGGAGAAAGGACGCTTAGTTTATCTATTTTAAATTTATAAAGTATCTTAAGTAATAGTATACTGCTTGATTTATACGCTTTATTTACTTATCGGTTTAAGGGTAAAACGCTATCGATAACCTACGTTTTACTTATAAGATAAAATATAAGTCTAACTAAAACTTATTAGTAAATAGTAATCCTTTATTTATAACTACGCCCTTTAAGGGCCTATATACTAACTTAATGTTATAATAAAATGCCCTTACTAGCTTAAGCGCGTTTATTATCTTAAAACACGGAATAAAGAGGTAGTACTTAGTATATCGGTTTACAATTATTAGTATTATATTAACTTCTCGCCCTTTATATTATACTTTTAGTAAACTTATAGTAAAGTCTATTAATAGTTCTTCTTATAGTTATATAAGGTATAGTAATAATTATATAGCGCTATAAGGGCGATGCCTTCTTAATACGGCGCCTTAATATACTAAGCATTCTTAGATATATTAATTAATATCCCTTACTATATTCTCTTAGTAGAAATTCCTTAATAGTAATTTACTTATTTATCGGCCTCCGAAGTATCTTACTAATAAGTCGTTATAGTAAAGTTATATTAACTCTTACTATAAGGCAGTATTAAAAGGTACTACGATTCGTCTTATTTATAATAATAATCTATTTAGTCGTAATAACTAAGGATACTTCTCTTTTAAGAAGTCTTTAATCGCTTTTCGTTAAGCAATTACTATATCTTCGCTTTAAGTGCGTTTTAGCAATTTTAGTAAAGTATTAAGAACTTTTATAGCATATATTAAGAGGCCGTAGGCTATATCTCTTATAGTCTTTCTTAAGAGTAGCTATTTATAACTAGCTCTCCTTTTAGCCTATATAGCTAGCTACTTAAAGTCCGCTCTTAAGTTAGTAGTAGTTCGCTATATAAGAGCTTATGCCTTTTCCTTATATAAAGGCAACTCGCTATACTTATACTAGCTTAAGGTTAAGCTTTCTTTTACCTATAAAGACTTCTTATTATCCCTTTATAGATTATTAATAGTTATATAATTTATCGGTATTAGCTTTAACTAAAGCTCTAGTAGTAACTCTATAAATAGGGGCTTCTCGCCCTTATATCTAAGCATTCTTAATAGTATATCGGCCGGGTTTAATTTCCCTATCCTATACTTAATTATAAAGTCGAATAGCGCTAAGTATATATACTATTATACTTATCTCCGATTAAGGGAGGTTTAGCGTATAAACGTTTAAAGGTTAAAATAGTCGGATAAGACCTTTACTTATTGCGCGGCTCTTTCGACGTAGTGTCGCTAGTATTTAAATAACTCTATAATAGTAAATAGTTCTTAATCCGGGACTCCGTAGTTTAACTTAGCCCCGGTAAACTTTCTTAACTAAAATGCAATTAGGTAGTAATAACCCTTATCGTTAAGCTAGGATAAAATGCCTACTATTATATATTATAATATATCGGTTTTAATTCGGGTATGCCTCTTTAGGTTATAGTGTTAAAGTAAGGGTATATTAGTAAATACGTCCTTTAAAGACTAAAACGCTATAAATTCGGTTGCGTTTAGGTCTACTTTCCTTAGCTTCTTACTATTACTACTACCCTTTAGTAGTGCGGTAAGAGGTGCTACTATATAGGAGTAGCGGTAGATAAAACGATAGTAGTAGTTATAGAACTTAAGGAAGAATTTAAATAGCTTTGCGAATAGTTACGCCGCGCGTAGCCTTTTTATAACTTATTAAAGGTGTTTAGTATATTCCTCTTCCGTTTGCGAGAAGATAAGGATATTATCGAGATATACTATATAAATAGTATCGATAAGGTCTTTTAACGCTTAATTAATATAGCTTTAAAAAGTAGCTAGAGCGTTAGTTAGGCTAAATAGCATAATAAGGTATTTAAAGTATCCGTAGCGTAATCGGAAAGCTATCTTCTACTTATCGCCTTCTTTTATACGGATACGCTAATATGCGTTTCGAATATTAATCTTAAAAAAGAATTTAGCACCTTAGTAGCGGTTAAGGATCTCCGAAATAAGAGGTAAAGGGTACCGATTCTTCTACGTAATGCGGTTAAGTCCCCGGTAGTCTATATAAAGATAAAGGCTACTATCTTTCTTTAAGATAAAAAGAATTAGTGCGCCTACTAAGCTTTATAATTCCCGGATAATACCACGTCTTATAAAGTTACTTATTTAGTCCCTTAATACTTATAATTTATTGCGGGATAAAGGGTAGATTAGTCCGAAAGGTAGTTCTATACCGGAAGTTAAGTTAATTATGTGATTTATTCCTTTCTTAATTAGTAATAGGTTAGACTTATTTACCGAGAATATATCTTTAAATCGGTATAGAGTCGGTAGTATCTTAGTCTATTCTCTCTCCGGAATTCCTTTATTATCGTCCTTATCTAATAACGGAATTAGCTTAAGGTTAGTAGCGATTATATAAATATAGGCCTCGTTCCGGCAATCCTTTACGAATTTTCGTAGACTCTATAAGGTGCCGCTGCCGATTTAGTGCTTAAACTACTATTGCTTTTTCTATAAAATAATATAGATTTTCTTATCTATAATTACTATAGTTAACTATAAAATTAGAATATAGTTATTCGGCGTTAACTTATTAGTACTAACGTAGTACCGAGTAATTATCTTTTCGGTACCTTTTATATCGGTAATTCTTACTAAAACCTCCTAGACCCCGTAGTTATTTACTTAACTATCGCTTAGTCTTAAGAGCTTAAGATATAATAGTAAGACTTATAGTAAGCTTTATTAGCGTGCGAAATATATATTTATTAGGTTTACTATACTATAAGTATTTAAGTATACCTTCGTTTTAGTAGGGTTTCGCCTTAGTAGTATTATAGGAGTCTATAATAGCTCCCTTTAAGGTACTAATATAGCCGGAGGAGAGGCGTTTACTCCGGCCTTTAAGCGTTTCCCTAAAAAGCGGCTTTAATATATAAGGTATTCGCTAGGGTATCTATAGTTAGAGCTAAGGTATACTTATTTATATAGTAACCTAGCTTATTGCATTTAAAATAAATAACCCCTTAGTTTTAAGATAAGCCTTAGCCTTAGCCTCGCCCTCTTTTATAACCTTAGCCTTAGCTACGTTAAGGGGTATTTAAGCGTAAGTCTCCCCTTATTATTATTAAGGTATTAGTAGTGCCTTAATAGTAAGAACCTCCTAACTACCGTTTACTATAGCCTCTCCTTTAGTAAGAATTTCCTCGGTTAAAAGATCCTAAGCTTATTCTACGCTATCTTAATCTAAAGCTTACGCTTAAATAGCGTTTCTTACTATCTATAGCGTCTTAATAGCGTTAAGCTACCTAGACTAGTTCTTCTTTACTATACTTATAAATAAGTATCGAGTAAAGGTTAAGTTACTCCTAAAGCTTTAATCATAACTTAGCGAAGAACCTTAATAACTATATTTACTTTAATAGCCGCTCGAAATGCCGTTTAATAA
>JAPEBW010001798.1:0-18770 GCA_027405785.1 Ophiocordyceps robertsii | reverse complement strand
GCGTCCCCAAGTCCGCAGGCTCTTACGAATACCGAATGAGTCGCCTGTCGAGGTTCTCGTTGGACGAACATGGCCTTGGGGGTCGCCTTGTTTTTTCTGCACGCCCCTCCGCCTTCCACACCCAGTTTTTTTTTTGAGTCCCCGGATGAGGCTGGCCGTCCACCCCCCTCCCCCTTTCTGCCCTATGTATGTACGGAGGAGGTGCGAAGCCTGTGCGATATACCAAGGTGTACATGCGTACATGCTTAGATGCTAGCAGTAATCTATGTTTGGATGAATGAGTGCCAATTAGCCCAGTACGTAGCATCTCGACCCTCAAGGTCGATCCCGTCCTGCTGGGTCCCAGTCTCCGGGGAGCCCAGATGCATGAGGTCTATATCTACGTCTAGGCCCCCAACGATCCATTGCCTCAGGACTACCTCTTTCCTTCCAGCAAACGTTTCTCCTTGCCCTCCCCGCACACAACAGCGTCCTGGACACCATTCATCCTCCGGTCTCGAGTCAAGGAGAGAGTCGACGGCGAGAAGCATAAAGACTTCGCCTGGCCTCCACTACCTGTCGTCCCTCGCTCATCGACCTCGACCATCATCATCCTGCCCTGAACGGTAGAGTCGAGTACCACGCCGCCGCCAGTCTTTCACGGCCTCGCCTCCCCCCCTCTCGGGAAAGGGCATTGGACGCCATCGACGCCCTGTACACACCCTCAAGGCCGCGCTTCGACCTGTTCCTCTCGCGGCTCCGCCTAGTACCGCCACAGTGCCTCGGCGGCTCCGTGAGACATCGTCACTCGCGCCCATCTCATCTGTGGAATGAGAGGTTTTGCTTCAGGTAGGAAATCACCTCTCCCCTCTGTCCTCACTTTGACGTCTCTTGTCGTCTACCCCGCCTCAGCCACGTCTCGAAGACTCGAGGTTCTGACGTGTGTACTCACTCTACTCGTGAACAGGAGGCCGACAGACGACCCTCTGAACGCGACAGACCATGGCCACCATGGCCGAGCAGTCCTTTCACGTGTTCCAGCAACACCAGCACCAGCATCAGCAGCAACACCAGCACCAGCATCAGCAGCAACACCAGCACCAGCACCAGCGCCAGCATCACGACAACGACGGCTTCGTCCGCTACCCCGAGCCCCCGCGAAACGCCTTCGCGTCGCCGCCGCTGGACATGAGCATGGCGCCCGACTCGACGTTTGTTGGAGGCGGCGGCGGCGGAGGAGGAAGCTTTCCGCGGCGCGACATGTACCCCACCGGCGCCAGCACTGCCGCCGCCACGTCGTCGGCCGCCACGACGGCCATGGGCTTCGAGGCCTCCCTCTACGGCGAGTCGGCAAACTACGTGCTCAACGGCCGGGCATCGCCGGGCTCGTACCCGGACGAAGGCGACATGAGGCTTCCCTCGTCTGGCTTGTCATCGGCACCATCGGCGCCCTCGTCGGCCATGGGATCGCCGCAGTCCAACCACGGCCAGCTCGGCGCGCCGCACGAATGGAGCGCCCATGGGCTGGCCGTGCAGCCGGGCATCGTGGGCAACGACTACATTGAGTATTTTTCCGGCACCGGCATGGAGGATCTGGGGGGCTTTGTCGACTTTGGAGCCGCGCAAACGAGCAAGACGTTTGTTGGTACGTTTGTCTTTCTCTCTCTTTCTCTCCGTCCTTCCCTTCTCCTCTCGCTGTTGCATTGGCCATGCTTGCTTTTCTGCCTCCTTTTCGCGTTGCCCGACTCGACAACTCGCTCGTCTCCTCGTCCCCCCCCTTTTCTCCTGCTTCTTCCGCCCGTCCTCAAGACTTCGACATGCGTGGATCGACGGCAAACTCCATGCGCTTCCAGTCGCCTAGCGGCCGTCTGTTTCATTGGTGCGCTCTGCGCACTACTGCCCCCCCACCCTGCCTGTACCCGCATCTCCCTCCTCGTCCCAACTCTCCCCGAATCCTCGAGTCGTGTCCCAACCAAGGCCATCCATCGTCACATATCACATTGTCACATTTTCCCGCCCCCCCGCCCTTCCAAGCCTCCCTTTTCCCGAGTCAAGTCAAATTGCATATCTTTTCTTTTTCCCCTCTCCCGTCATTGTCGTTTCTGGCCTCGTGCGTTGTTTTTGTCCCCCCTCCTTCGGGCCCCCCTCCTTCGGGTCCCCCGCCTCTCCATTTTGTCTGCGTGCGCGGTGGTGACGTGCGGCGGCACGGGCTCCGCTCCTCAGCTGGCACTGGACGCTGCGCCTGAGTCGTTTGGGACCGCCCCGTCACTGCGGCGGCGCAACCCTGCCGTGCTCCGCCTCAGAAATCAGAAGACCTGGAACCCGAGGCCGGCCACTGAATAGTGGGCACCCGCCAGCGCGCCTTGGAGGCCCCTCCCTCCATTCTGGCCCTGTATTCGCTCCCCTGCACCACCTTCTGCCACTGTCCTCCTCCCCTGTTGCTTGAATCGACCATATCAATCTTCAACGCCGGCCTCATTTCCCTTCAACACGACCACTTCTTTTCTTCTTGCCGTTGTCTGCTTCCTGTAGTTGAAATTTTCACCACTGCGGGTTTGCACTCGCTCGCATCCTTGGACCGCCGCGTCGATGACGTCCGCCATGATTCTGACTGACTCTCTGCCGCTCCCGCCAGACCCGTCGCTCATCCACCCGGACATTGCGCGGCCACCCATGGCTCTCTCGCCGTACGATGGCCACTACCAGCAGGCTGCCCACCCCTTTACCGCCTCGTCGGTCTCGTCGTCACCCCAGCCCAACCTCCTTCGAACCAGCAGTTCCTCGCCCTATCTCCACAGCGGCTCGTTCCCCCCCGCATTCGCCGGCAGTCCCTACGGAGCCCCCATGGACCCCAGCGGCCGCCGCGTGAGCATGGGCAACTTCATCTCCCCCTCGTCGGCCGAATACCAGAGCGGCGACGAGGCAAAGGAGAAGCAGCGCTGCACCTACCCCGACTGCGGCAAGGTCTTCAAGGACCTCAAGGCCCACATGCTCACCCACCAGAACGAACGACCGGAAAAGTGCCCCATCCAGACTTGCGAGTATCACGTCAAGGGCTTCGCTCGCAAGTACGACAAGAACCGCCACACCCTCACCCACTACAAGGGGACCATGGTCTGTGGCTTCTGCCCCGGCTCTGGATCCCCCGCCGAGAAGTCGTTTAACCGAGCCGACGTCTTCAAGAGGCACCTGACGGCCGTCCACGGAGTCGAGCAGACACCCCCAAACAGTCGCAAGAAGACGCCGACGGGCGTGGGCATTGGTGCCGGCAAGAAGCTGACTGGCTACGCCCCCGATGCCACGGGCAAGTGCAGCACCTGTTCTCAGACGTTTGCCAACGCCCAGGACTTTTACGAGCATCTCGACGACTGCGTGCTCCGCATCGTCCAGCAGGAAGACCCCGCCGAGGCCATCAATGCCCAGCGCCTGGCCGAGGTGGAAAATGATAAGAGCGTACACCAGACGCTGGAGAAGAACAACTTGCCGACGGCAACGCAAACTGCCGCGACCGAGGAGGACGAGGAGGACTACGACATGGGCGACGACGACGACGCCGACGACTCGTCGTCAAAGGCCAACTCGTCTCCTTCGTCGACCAAGAAGAGGACCAACCCGCCCAACGGCGTGCAAAAGTCTCGCGGCATCACCCACTCGCGCGGCGGCGTTCCGCTGACAACCAAGGCGCGCGGCCGTAAGAACCGCCGCGACTACCCCTCGTCGTGGGGCTTCGACAAGGGCCAGATGACGATGAAGAAGCGTGTCATGGCCGTGTTTGAGGGCCCTCGCCGGCTGGCCAAGGACGACATGATGCTCTCGACGGATCACGAGGTGCGGCTCAAGCTGTCGGACGGCAAGTCTTACATCACCGACCTCGACGTGCAGACCCTGAAACGAGCGGAGGGTTTTCTGGGCGCCACGGACGAGGAGAAGGGTCCGTGGATATCCGACGACCCGACCGAGGAGCAGCTCAAGGAGATGCTGGAGACGAGCGCCGTGGGCCTTCACTGAAGCAGGCGCTCGCGTCATTGAAATCTGTCACCTGGCTTCCGCGCACACGACTGGGGAGCTAGGGCTTGACCGGACCGCTAGAAAAGGGGGTTACTTAGAGGGCAAAGCATGGCGGGCGGCGCACAGGGACTGTAACAGACGACTACGCTGGGTGCGATGACGGCAGGGCCGGTGTTTGTATCGGGGTTTGAATCATTTTTACCGACGGCGGTCAATATTCTTGGATGTTATGGCTTTCCTTGACGGCTTAGACGGGCCTAACCGTCCACGTCGCAAGGAAGTGGATGTATTTTGATACCCTGATTTTTGGTCTACGACAAAAGGAGCGCGTAGCAGATGCGTTAGGAAGCGGACGAATATATTCGTCAACCTTGAAGGCCTTGACTGATCCCGTTGAGTTTAAAGACGTCGTGACGCGCGCCGTGGTCCGAGATATGTGGGTCAGTGAACTTAATCCTGGCTTGGCGGTCGGTCGCCATGGATGGTTGACTAACGCATCACGGCGACGAAACAGCTAATAGGAAAACGAAACCCTATAACTTGCACGAACCGTTCGCACGCATGCAAGCTGTGGAAAATATACCAGAATACCAGTTATCTCTAAAGGAGGTGCCTCCACTTTTAGCAAAGGTAACTGGTTTTTTAATAGGTTATAAGTTCCGGCTTTGCGTATATACGCCTATAGTGTGCGCTAGGATAGCGCGGTTTGATGTTCGAACCTTATAGATAATAAATTAAGAGTAAGCTTTCTTAGGTTAAAGATTACTACTTAAGGAATATAACGCCACTATCTAGCTCGACCCTCCTTTTACGATATGCATAGACCTATAGGGAGGTGTAGAAAATATACTAAAATATTAGTTATCTTTAAAGGAGGTGCCTTTACTTTTAGCAGAGGTGACTGGTTTTTTAATATAAGCCGACAGGGACCTTAAGCTGCTTATCTTAACTCGGCGCCTTAAGTCTTGTCTCCTATCTCTATCTATCTCGATCGATATAGGGATAAAGTTATAGCCCTTACAAACAGGCAACAGGTGTTTTCTTAGCGCTTTTACTTTATATAAAGTAAGGGGGTATATTATAATTTAAATCCGCTTTAAAAAGCGGCTAAGCTATGCTTAAACCCGAACCCCGCTTTTAGATAAGTATAGTAAGTTTATAAAAGTTATAATTAATTCGCGTCTTATACTAAATACGCGATATTAGTAAAATATATATTCTAGCTTTAATTAGTTATAACTTTTTTAATTTTACCTATAATAAGCTTATTATAGTATTATTTGCTTTTAAAGTATATTTAAATTATAATAATATATAAATTAAGTACTTTTACTTATATTACTTATTAAAAAAAGATATCTCTTAAAAGTATTTTTAGTATAATAATATATTATATATATTTAACTAATATAATTAATAATCTTTGCTTTAAACGTTTAAAAAATATTACGGGCTATGCTATAAGAAGAGCTATAGTTATATTATAGCGAACGACTTAAAGTTAGGCTAATATATAGCTAAAGTCGCATAAGACTTTACCTAAACTTAGCTTAAGTTCGACCTAAACTTAACTTAAGTATAGGCTACTTAAGCGACCCCTATAAAGTATAAAGCTAAATAGCCTAAATAAAGATTTCTCCTTTCCCTTTTTAGCTTTAAATAAATAATTATTTAGCTATATACTACTAAACTAAGTATATATAGGCCCTTAATATATTTAAAGCTCCTTTTAAATAAGGTTATATAACTTAAAAAAAGACTTACTAATTATAATATAGCGTAAGTAAGAAGCTTACTTAGCATAAAAAGGCTATGCTTATAAGGCTTAAAAGAAAGGGCTAAAAGAGGCTAATATCTAAATAAGGGTTAAATAAGCAATCCTCTTACTATAAGTAAAGGCTATTAAAATAAGCTACTAAGTTTAAGTAAGCTAGTAATAGATTTAATAGCTAATAAGCTAGTTTAAGGCCTTAATATAAAAGCTAAAGGAGATAGTAAGGACGTATATATAAGGAGGGGCCGGCCTATTAATTAATAGTTTAATACTACCTTATAATATAATAGCGGGGGCTATAATACTTATAATAAAAAAAGAAGCAATAAAGAAAAAAGACTAGCGGAAGCTACTCTTAGCGTTAAGGAAATTTAACGGCTAGCGGCGCTACTTTACGCCTTAAGCACAATATATATAAGAAAAGTACGAGATTAATTAAGACTTTTTCTTAAGCTTAAAGGAGGTTTTTTACTTTATCTATAACTACTTAAATATAGGGTTATAGCAGACTATAGCGACTTACTATAGTATTAGCGCGGATCGAGGTTATAATTAATAAGAATTCCTTAAGTACCTTAATTTAATCTACCTTAACGTTAATATTTAATCGCAGGCGGCGGCGGCTATCCGTATAATTAAATAAGGAGAGAATTAAACGTTCGCGGCGTTCTTTCTTAAGTTTAAGTAAAGGCTTTTTAAAGCGGGAGGGGGGTCGTAGCTATATAATATATAGATCGTATTCTTAAAAGGCGCCTTAGGCCTTTGCTTTAAAGAGGCACTTATAATAGTTAACCTCTTAACCTTAAGCTTTTTAGTATATACTAATTAAGTAGTATAGATTATAGTAAAGCTAAAAAGGGTTTAGTAAACTAAGTAGCCGTTTTAAAGCTAAAAGAAAGTAATAAAGGGGGTAACTTAAGACTAAAAAGACTTAAAGGGTAATACCTTAATAAGTAAAATTAACGCTATAACTTAGCTAAGAGGAGGATAAAGCCGGCTTAATATATAAAGGTATTTCGCTTATAAAGTAATAAGGTATATCGCTTACTTTTATAAAAAGAAGAAAAAAGGAACTTTATAAGTAGCTATAGCTATAACTAAGGAGGTAATTAAAGTAAATTCCGATTTAAGAAAAAAGGAACCTTAGTATAAAGTTAAGCGCTAAAAAAGAAGGAGAAATAGTAAATAGCTTAAAAGTTAATAAAGAAGCACCTTATACTAAACTTAGTACTACTTAAGGTTAGTATTAATAAGAAAAAGGGGCTTAACGTACTTATAGATATAAGCTATAATTACTATATTATAGTAAGTAAGGGGGTAGCGATAAGGCTATAAATACCTTTTATAGATAAGATAAGGAGGCTATTATAGCCTTTCTTAAAAAATATACTAACGCTTTAAATAAAAGGGATTATAGCGTTTAAGATAAAGATTAATAAGCACTTAAAATAAACATTCGCCTATATAGTACTAAAGTTAAGCTATAATATATTTTTAAGGAGACTATAAATAAAGAAGAATAAGGTAGTCTATAACGTTAAGGGGGATTAGATTTAGCACGGAAAAGCGGGGATTTAAATCGGCCTTTAAGGATTAAAAGAAGCCGTAAAGATCGCGAATATTAAAAAAGCGAAGCTAGTAAGCGCCTTTATCTTCGCGGCGGAGTGCTAATAAGAAAAGGCTTAAAAGAATAACTAAGGGCGATAATAAGCGCTTAATATAAAGGTAGTTACGATAAAGGATATAAAGAGGGCCTTTTAGCTAAAAACGCTAGTTAACTTAGTAAACTATATCCCGGCTTAAGTACTATAAGCTTATCTAGACCTTTTCGCACTTATAAAAGCACTTAAGTAACCTTTATTCCGACTAAGCGTAGATTATAAGATTTATCTTACCTTAAATAAAGATAGTAAAGAGCTATTACTATTATAAGGGCCCTTTTATAATATATTAAAGGAAGAACTCCTTATCCTTTAAAAAACCTTAAACGAGCTACTAAAAGCAAACCTTATCCGCTTAAGTAGTTTATTAGCCGCGGCGCCGGTATTATTTATAAGGAAAGCTAACGGCAGACTATGCTTTTACTATAACTACTAAGCCTAAAATATAATTATAAAGAAGGATTAATATACGCTACTATTAATTATAAAAACGCTAAGAATACTAATAAAGATATATTAGTTTATAAAACTTAATGTCGTTATAGCGTTTTCTAAAATTAAAATCGTAAAGGGCTATAAGTTTAAGACGGCCTTTTAAATAAAGTTTAAACTATTTAAGTAGTAAGTATGCTTATTTAGTCTTATAAAAACGCCGGCTACCTTTTAACGCTATATTAACTAAGTACTAAAAGACTACCTTTATAAGTTCGTTATAGTATATATAGATAACGTTTTAATTTACTTATTAAGGTCGCTTTATAACTATTAAGATAAGGTAGCGAAGGTGCTTAAAAAGTTATAAAAAGTAGGCTTTATATTAAACCTATAAAAATATAACTTTATAATAAAAAAAGTAAAGTACTTAGGTTTTATTATATAAGCTAAGGGTAAAGTCCGGTATAACTTAAAGAAGATTTAGGCTATCTAATTATAGTAAGCGCTAAGGAACGTAAAGGGCGTTTAAAGCTTCTTTAAGTTTATAAATTACTACTATACCTTTATCCCGCTTTATACTAAGGCCTTATAGTACTTAAATAGCTTTTATAAAAAAAACGCGATATTCTTATAGACTAATAAGCACTAAGCTACGTTTAAGTTTATCTAAAAGGTATTTTATAACGCGCTAATGCTATAACTATATAACCTTAAAAAGGAAATATACTTAAAGGCAGACTACTTTAAATATATAATAAGCGGTATACTAATATAAGTAAGACCGGATAAGATATAATACTTAATAGGTTTTTTCTTAAAACGACTTAGTATAGCGGAGTATAACTACCCGATTTATAATAAGGAGTTACTTATAATTATATAATATCTAGACTTTTAAGGGGTAAAGTTATATAATATGCTAGCGTTTATAATACTAATAGATTATAGGAATTTAAAGTACTTTATAATAAAAAGGAAGTTAAATAAGAAGTAAAGTAAATAAGCAATAAAGCTTACTTTATATAACTTTATATTAAAGTACCGCTTAAAGAGGTTAGCGGTAGTACTTAATGCTTTATCGCGCTGCGATTAAGATAAGCTAGAAGGGGCATTTAATAAAAAGGAAAGAAGATATATAGTATAGATAATCTTAAATAGCGCGCGACTAATAGGACGTTAGGTCCCCCTTAGTAGCAAGTACGTAAACCTCCCGCGATAATTAGTATAAGAAAAGCGTATTATCGCGATAATATAAGAAGGGGAAGAAAACGTAAGGTTAATTGCTTATATAAGTAAGGCGGACGACCCCGCACCTTAAGATAAAGGCGGGGCGAACGAGGGCAAAGTTTAGCTAAAACTTAACTTAAACTTAAGCCGAGACTACTACGCCTTATAGCGTAAAGATAGGGGGATAAGGCGCAGACTAATTACCGCTAGTTAAGGCCGGTACTACGGACTAATTACCGCTAGTCGGGGCTAGTACTATAATCTAATTACCGCCGGTTAGGCCGGTATAATAAACTAATTACCGTATATAAACGTATATAAAGGTTTAAAAATAGTAAAAAGCTTATTTATTTCTTAAAGGCATAGCTAGCTACTTTATACTTAGTTCTTTAAGCTAATTTTAAGGATTTTTAACTATACTATCTATAGTATATAAATAAACTATAGATATCCTTATAAAATCGCTTAATAAACTAAGTATAAGCTTAGTTAAAAATACTATAGACTATAGTTAGGGAAATCCCTTAAATATCCTTAAATATCCCTTAAAAATCGCGGTAAGGTTTATCCTATATCTTTTAAGGTGCTTTTATAATTAAAAATAAGTCGAACTATAGTTAAGATATCCCGCGGAAATCCTTAAAAATCCTTTAAAGATACTAGCGGAATCCGCTTAATAGTTTTTACAGTATCTTTTATAGTTAAAGATATTATAAACTATAGTTAAGTAAGCTCTTAACCCTTTCTAGTATTATCTTAAAGACCTTAGCGGGGTTTAATTAGTAATATTCGTTATATCTCCTTAAGCGAGCCTTTATAGTGCGTGCTCCGGGCGTTTTTATCGCGGGGTTCTATAAGGCTTCCTTAAAAGTAAAGTAAGGAGTTTAAGCGTAGCCGTTTAGATTTTATAATAACTCCCTTAAGTAAGAAAGAAAAGCTAATATCCTTATTAGTTTAAAGTAAGAATAAAGTAAAAGGGGTATTAAGTAATAGCTTTATAATAGCGTCTTTATACTATATTAATAGTATGCCGCCTTTATCCTTTTAATAGTTTTTTCGGCCTATCCGGTTAATAGTAGCCGGGTAGCTTAAGATAGTTAATAAGCGGCTTTATTATAAATCCTTCCTTTATATTTAGTTATATAGCTTCGTCCTTATTAAGGCGATTAGCGCGTTTGGCTAGAACTTATAGTAAAGTTTTCCGACTTTTCTTTAAGGCGTGTATTTAGGCCCTTATTAAGCAATAAGGAGTCTCCGCGCTAAGGAATGCTTAAGTTCCCCGGCGGGATATATTATAAAAGATTAGCTTTATTTAGGCCTTATTTTATATTATTATCCTACTTACCTTTTTTACGCCGTTTTTAATCCTCCGCTAAGTCTCCCGTTTTACTTACTAGCTTTATAAGCCGTTTATAAGCAAGATATTATATCTTACTTACTACCGCTATTATAGTTATCCCTTGCTTTTTATTACTAAGCTTTCTAACTTATTATCCTTTTTATATAGCGTTATTACTTATACCTTTCCGCCGATTAACGCGTATTTAGCTATTAAGAAAGTATTAAAGTAAATGTAGGCCGTCCCGCTAATATTAATAAGTATAGTTAGCATTAAGGTATCGAACGTCTATATTTCCGCTTAAAAGCAGGTAATAAGGTCCTTAATAGCCTTAGTGCTTAACTTCTCGCTTTTAAGGTTTTAAACGTGCTTAATAGTCCTAAAAAACCTCTATATAGAGGGGGCCTTAAGGGCGAGAATATAAAACGCGTAGTTAATACGGCTAATAAGGCGGATATCGAAGCTTAAGAACTTTATTACTTAAGTTAAAGTTAAGTCGCATTTAAACTCTTCGTAGGCTTATAAGTAGAACTTAGCGTAGTTTATAGCTAAGCGGAAACTCTTAATTATTATAATCTTATCGCTAAAGTATAAGCCCGCGAAGCTAAGTCTATTAAGGATTATATTAGTTACTATTAGCGGCTCTTATAAGATTAAGCGGCGAAATATATCGCGAGGCTAGTTATCGCTATCTCTTTTAGTTAAGGAGGGATAGCGGATAGACTATAATAAAGCGCTTATACGCCTTTATATAGCTAGGCTAAGTATAGCGGCGGGCGGAAAAAGCGTTTGCTAAGTAAGACTAAATAAGTCCTTAAAGCTTATAGCGGCTATAAGCTAAGAAAGGGATTTTATAGTATAGGCTAGACTATATATAAAGCGAGACGGGGTTTTAGCTATAGTAGCTTAAGACGCCGCTATAAACCCGGCTATAAACTAATTAAGCTAGGCTTTAAATATATAATTAAGGATAGCGCGGATATTATTTTAGTCGTTTAGCTAAAGCGGGTTTCCGCTAGCTATAGCGGCTACTATAAATCTTAGAACTATAATAAGGTTAGCTAACTTTAAGGCGTTAAGTATTAGCTAGTTATTCCGCTAATAAAGATTTCTAGCTATGCTTTAAAAAATATATAAGCGGCGGGGGCTTCCGGATAGTAAGAGCTAAGCGGGAGGTATAGATAAGTTACTGCGAAACCGGCTATTTAGACCTCGCTATAGTATAAGGCTAGGAGGTAAGTCGTCTAAGTTAAGTATTTAAAGAAGGTAGTATAAGCCGTCCTTTATAGTGCCGTAGTTTAGGTTAAATCTATAAGCTTAAGCGCGGCTATAAAAAGCGGTATAAGTTTATATAGAAGCTTAAACTTAAAGGTTTTAACTCTTATTAAGGGACTTAAAGCTATAAAGGATAGCCGCCTCGTTTTTATAAAGCTTAAGAGCTTACTTATATTCTTTATATTAAAGGCGTAGGGGCTTATAAAAAAGCGGGCTAAAAAATAGTTACGAAATAGCTAGTCTTAGCTATAGGAGACGTTAAATAATAAAGGGACTTAAAATAAGAGTATAAGAATTATAAGCTTAAAGTAGTAAAGGTTATATATATAAGAATAAGTAAGGTATAGCGGGCTATAGCCGGCGGTAAAGGGAAATATAGTTATAAAAAGAATAAAGGAAAGGAGAGAGGGTAAGCGGTAAAGAGAATTTAAATAAGTATACTATAAGGCTAAAAGGGCCTTATTACTTAAAGTAAACGGCGGTATATTATTATTAAAATAACTAATTACTTTAAGCATAATAAGTTATAGTTTCTTATAACTTATAGCAGTTTTTAGGTCTTATACCTAGGCTTAATTGCTTAATTCTCTTAATTAAAGAGTTTCGTATTAAGTTATAAGGGCCGCGCGTTATACTTTCGTTTAAATTACTTAAGTAGCTAACTCCTCTTATATTTTTTCGAAGGCTTTTATAATCTTTAGCGAGAAGACCGCTTTTTTATTTACTTATAAGTTATAGCTACTAGGCTAGCCTTTTTAAGCTATAAGAAACTCCTTTTTTAGCTTTCCGCTGCTTTTCTTTATTATATAGCTTTATAAGATTTATTTTACTTCTTACTTATTTAAGTAAGGTATTCCTTTATCTTAAACTAATCTTAAGCGTATAGCTAGCTTATCCGCTAAGCGTAGTTATGCTACTAAAACGACCGGATAAATATTAAAGGACCCTTTTATATTTAGCTAGTATATAAGCTATCTTACTTTAGCGGTAACTTAAAACAGCCTAGTGCGTCTTTTTTAAAGCTTTGCTAGTTTACTGTCCGCGATATAGTAGCCTTTACTAAGCTATAGCTAGACTTAATCGCTAGGCTTAAATTTTAGCGGGCGGTATTTCTTATTATATTTATCCTTTATAGCGGCTTAAGTATAAGCAATAGCTAACCTAGCTTCTTTTTATAAAACCTCTTAGTTTTATAAGTATAAGTAGTTACTAAAGAACCGGAAGCTATTATCTATTTTTATTCTTATAATAAGCTTATTTAAGGCCGCGTAAATTACTAAGGAGAAGGAATTATTAAGGCTAAACTAAAAGGCGACTAGTATATTAGTTTAGTATAAGTCTAGGAAATTAGCGGTAAAGAATTATAACGCGATTTTTACGGTTTAGTTCTGCTTTTCCGATAAGCTATTAGTTTAAAGGTACTAAGCAGTAAATATAAGAAGCTTCGATTTAAAAGCTTGCTATAAGGTCTGCTAAAAAGCTAAGGTAAACTTTACGTCTTAGTTAAAGATTATCATTTTCGGAATCCCTTAATTAGTATAAAGTAGTTTAGTATATAATACTTATACTTAGTTTTCCGCTATAAACTAATTATTGCTTAAGATAAGGGAATATATTTTTAAGAATTTATTAGTTATAGTTAGTAAGGTATTAAAGAAGTTCTTTATAAGATCTTTTTATAGGGATTATTTAGCTTAAACTACTAAAAGCCTAGTAATAAAGTCTATTGCTATTATATAGTATATAACCGGCGGGCTTTAAATCGGGATAAGCTACTTTAATATCTTACCTTAATTAGTTTAGTTATAGTAGTAGGTATTATAGCTATTTATAACTTTATTTATATATTTATTAAGCTATAAGATTAAGAAGCTTTTTAATAGATCTTACTATATATAAGTATAGCTAGTATAAAAATATCTAGTATAGGTATCTTTAACGATCTCCTTTACCGTAAGTCTTAAGGATATATAGTCTTTAGCGTCTATCGTTCTCTATAAAGTATAGCAACCCCTATAACCGGAGGAATAAGAGTCCGGGGACCTTATCTTTATCGCTAAGCTACGTTATAATTTTTACTTACTATATATCCTCCGTATATCCGTTAATTATTTTTTAGCAGAGCAGTAATTCGATTAATACTTCCGTATAGAGGAATACGCAGTCCGTTATCTCGTTTTCTTAAATACGTTTTAATTCCCCTTCTTAGTTTAAGGATACCGGCCTATTATCTTAGTGCGGTAAACGTAAGAGCGCGTCCGGTATAACGTTTTCGATGCTTAAGATATAGTATACCTTAAGCGAGAATTAGCTTAAGTATTAAGACGTAAGGACTAGCTTATTATTAGATTTTATACTAATAAAAAATAAGGATTTCTAGTATACTATTCCGTAAGTACTTATATAGTTAGTAAAAACGACTACTTATAGCGTTTTTATAGATAGTACTATAGTGCGTAACTTATATATTACTTATACTAAACTAGCTACTTTAAGTTTTATAAGCTAATATTAAGGTTCTCCGCTTTAAAGGGCGCGGCTTAAGTAAATAATAAGCTAGACCTTAGTTTAAGCTAGTAGCGTCTTTTTATCTTATTTTATACCTTCTTTTAAGTAAAAAGCTATAGCCACTACTTTATATTCTTAGGATATATTAATTTAAATAAATAGTTATTAAGCGGGGTTAAAGTAGTAAATCGTTTAAGGCTTAGTAAGTTTCTTAGTTAAAATCGCGAAGGCCTCTTTTTCTTCTGGAGTAAGCTAAAAAGCGGCTTTCGCGGCGTATTAAGCCCGTTCTTAGCCCTTTAAAAGGACTCCTTCTTCTTATCTTACTTAAAGCAGCTCTATCTTTCGTTTTTATAAAACGTCGACTTCCTTAGCAAAATGCGGGACTATATAGCGTAGCTACTTAGTAAGGCTAATCTATTTCTTAAGCTATTAAAAGTTCTTTAAGAACGTAATATCCCTTAAAGCTTATACGCGTTCGTTTATATTTATTAAGCTAATAGCGTCTACCTTAAATCTAAAGAGCTATATAAATAGGTATACTAAGAAGGACTTTTGTCTAGATAAGGTAATATTATAATTATAAAAGGCGCGGAATATAGCCTTTAAATATTAAAAGTATTCTTTGGCTATATTAAAGTAGATAATAATATCGTTAATATAGGCCGCCGCGTATTCTTAGTATCTACGGAGGACGTTATTAATAAACCTTTAAACGTATACCGGGAAGTTCTTAAAGCCTATTAGTATTACTAGTAATTATTTTAGCCTACGATAGCTTATAACTATAAACCTTTCTTAGTAGTCTTAGTAAACTAAAAACTAATAAAAAAACTATTATATATCTACTATATTAATAAACTTCTCTCCTTAAAAGCGTTTAATTATATCGCTTTAAAAGGGTATTAAATAAGCGTTTAAGGTAGTAATAGCGTTAATCCCCTATAAGTCTATAACTACTTATCCTTTTTCCTTTTTATTTATTATCTTTTATACTACGAACACCGGCGCTATAAACGGGGTTAGCTTATAAACTTATTTAAATTAGCCTAACGCGGTTAGCTAGCTAAATATCATATCGACTACCTTCTTATCTTTTTCGCTTAATAAGTATAATCTTAATATAACTTATTAGTATTGCTATCCTTTTACTAAAAGAATATATATATATTCGGATTCGTCTATATATATTACTCTCTTATCTTTTTAAAGGCGGGGAAACGATTAAAGAATATCTTAGACTTTTAATACGTATTTTAGGTTTTTAGCGTAAATCTAAACGCCTTTATTAGTAGTAAGTTTAAGTAGGTCCTTAGTTCGGCCGATTTTAAGTTTATAGTTTATAGTAAGATCCTTTTATAAGAAGTCCTTAGTAAGGTTTATTTTATCCGGATTTTCTATAAAGGCTTCCGCTAAAAAAGTAGTAGCGTTAACCTCCTTATATAGCTAAAACTACTTATTAAGGTCTGTAATTATCCTTACCTTTTAGCCTTAGCGGAGTATTAGTAGTTCCTTAAAATAGTTTATTACTATAAAGCTTTTATAATCCTATATTATTATCTAAGCGAGCTTAAGGTTATTAAGGAAAGATATTATATTATGCCCCGATAGCGGCGCTTAGACTTATATAAGTAGGGCGTAGCTAAAACTAGCTAAAATCGTCGTAGTAACTAAGTAAATTATCTATTTACGTATTACTAGTCTTAGCCGGACTATCTTAACTTCGGCTTTAATCCCTTTATAAGCCCCGATCCGTAAAACTAATATAGAGTTAATAAAGTCCTTTTAGTAAGGAACTAAAAAGTCTTAGCTAAGCAATATATTAGCCGCTAAGCGTTTTACTATTTAAGCGCCGATCCTTACCTTTATAACTATAAGGCTACTATCTAGCCTTCTTAGTATATACGCGGTAAATTCCGCTTATTTAATAGTAGCTATCCTTCTTACTCCTTAAATAGGAATTTATTAAGAGGAGTTTATAATTATATCTTAAAAGGTCTTTACTAAGTCGGCTTAAATAAGGCTTTAGTTTACCCCGGTATTTATATAGGCTTTAATGCTTATCTTAAGCCCTTTTTTTCTATAGATTAATAAGTATATATAAGTAAATCGTAATAGCTTATTAAAGTTTAATAGCTAGACGTTAAGGGAAGCTTTAACTATCTAAACGCTTTATAGCTTTTAAATAACTACTTACTATACTAAGCTATATCTTTATATAATAACGTCTTAGTTAGGGTTAAGGGGGTGTTTATCTTTAATATATTAGTAAAGCTTATTTTTTAAGGGGAATACTTCGCCGTAAAATCCGTATACTTTATCGGCCTCCTATACTAAGTCTACTATAGTATAGATTATAGTTTCCTTTAAGCTTTCGTTGGTATTTAACTAAGCTCCTTTTATATTATACTTTTTATCCTTTAAATAGTTATTAATCTTTACCGTAGTTCCTTCTTTAATCGCAGGGTATACCCGTTTTAGCTTTAGCGTTAGCGAGTATATAGTCTTAATAGTCCTTTCTCTCTTAAGCCGGAGGACCTTAGCTTATATTTTTAGCTATTTAAGCGGGTTCCTTCCTTAACTTAGTAAGCGCTATAAGGCTTAAGGTATATCCGCCTTTACTAAGCGGTTTAAAAACGTAACCCTTAATCCCGGCAAGCCTTTAATAAATAGCCGGGGCGTCTTAAACTATCCTTTAAGTGCGTATAGGGTATCGCTAGTCGGCCCTCGCCTTTTTATAAGTTAGACCTATTTCTTTTGCGCTAGTAAGTACTTTTAAAATCCTTAGGTATATTTAACTTATAGCTAAGGAAGAATTTCCTTATATTTATTAATCTATTTATTAATATCCTTATTTCCTACTAAACTTTATAAAGATTCTTATAAGTAGATATCTAGCTTTTAATAAATTACTATAGTTAAGTAGTTTAGCTAGTAAAGCGCGGCCTTAGCTTTATATTATAAGCGAGATATTTAAGACTTAAAGTCGGATCTTATTACTATATCTTTAATAGTAAAGTGCTCTTTATTAAGTGCTTATATCGCTATATTTAAGCGGATTTTAAACCGTTTTTATAAGGCGGATATTTATTAGCTTAGTTTAATACTAAGCTTACTAAGTTCTTTTTATTATAGTTTTAAGAGGTCCTTAAAATACTATTCCGCCGCACTTCCTTAAAGGAAAGAGGGCAATTAAATAGCTAATTTATTTATATAAGCCTCGCCTTTACTAGCGTTTCGGTAAATAAAGTTAATAAAACGGTCTACTCCTTAAAATATATTAGCTTTATTATCTTTTTAGACTTTATTAAAAGATACTTTTAAAGGTCTTAATAAGTTAAATCTCCTTATATCCTTAGCTTATAATCGAGGTTTTTCTTAAGGCTTAGTAAGCACGTCTTCTTTTCTTAGTACTTAAAGGAAACTAAAGAATTATTCGTTTAATATTACTACTATTCTTACTAAAAGGCTTAAAGCTATACTTAGTCTTAGTATCTACGCGCTTAGTATAAATAGGTTTAGCCCGCTAAGGGTATTACTTACTATATCCTTATCGCTTATTATTAAGGTCTTAGTCTTAATACTCTCGGTAAGCGCTTAACCTTCCGTTTTATATGCGTTCCGGAATCCGGTATACTATAAGGCCCTTAGCGTAAGAGGCTTGTTTTTATTAATTAAGAGTTTTAAAAATACCTTAGTTAGCGCGGCTATAGCGGATAAGGCTAAACGGTAATGTTAAACTAAGAAACTATTAAGTATCCTTTAAGGCGGATTTTTAGTTAAGGCCTTTAAGCTAAACTTTATTAGTAGTATATAGTAAAAATATCTACTAAGCTTATTATCTTAAGGAAAAAGTAACTTTATTATAGGCTTAATCTAAAGAGTATTTAGTAAGCGGGGAGCCGGATAGTTTTAAGGTTAGCTTATTCTTACCTTTTTTATTTAAAGGATAATTAATCCGTTTAAGTAATACTAAATTTAGTTTACTTAGTTATATAGATTTTATCGTTTTATAGTCTATCCTTTATTAGTATTTTAAAAGCGGATTGCCTTTTAAAGGGTAGTAGTCTTAGCTTAGCTAAGCGGGACTTATTTTACGTCCCGTCTAGCTTTATAAGCTATTATAGTATAGTACCTTAAAAAAGGGCAAAGGAGATTATTAAACCAGTATACTTAATAGGCCGCGGCCTTTTCCGCTTTTATAGCCTGCTTATCTTAAAGTTTTATTACGAGCGCGTTAAGGAAAAAGTGCTTATTATTAAGGTTAAACTTAAAGGCTAATAAGAGCTTCTTACTAAAGAAAATATCGTTTAGTATCTAACTTCTTATAGGATAAGTACTTAATTATATAATATAGTCGCTCTTAGCTTAGCGGATATTTAAGGGATTTCCGTTTAAATAAGTAGAAATTACTACTATTTACTACGCCTTATAATATGTTAAAGGTTAGAGCAGCAGCGAAATTATGGGGAAATCAGGAGATCACGTGATGTCACGTGATAGAGGAGTCGATGTTGTGTAAGGCAGGATTTTGGCTAGAATTGATTGATAAAGAATTGAGTGCGTG
>JAPEBW010001797.1:0-18773 GCA_027405785.1 Ophiocordyceps robertsii | reverse complement strand
GTTAAAAACATTATAGACTATAGTTAGGGAAATCCCTTAAATATCCTTAGATATCCCTTAAAAATCGCGGTAAGGTTTATCCCGTATCTTCCGGGGTGCTTTTATAGTTAAAAACGGGTCGAACTATAGTTAAGATATCCTATAGAAATCCCTAAAAATCCTTTAAAGATACCGGCGGAATCCGCTTAATAGTTTTTACGGTATCTCTTATAGTTAAATACGTTATAAACTATAGTTAGGTAGGCTCTTAACTATCCGTAGTTATATCCCGGAAACCTTAGCGGGGTCCGATTAGTAATATTTATTATATCTCCTTAGGCGAGCCTTCGTAGTGCGTACTCCGGGCGTTCCTATTGCGGGGTTCCGTAAGGCTTCCTTAAGAGTAAAGTAAGGAGTTTAAGCGTAGCCGTTTAGATTCCGTAATAAAGCGACTTTTACTATAAGGGCTCTTTTATAATATATTAAAAGAAGAACTCCTTATCTTTTAAAAGACTTTAAATAAGCTATTAAAAGCAAACCTTATTTACTTAAGTAGTTTATTAGCTGCGGCGCTAGTATTATTTATAAAGAAGGCTAATAGCTACTTATACCTTTTCTATAATTACTAAACCTTAAATATAATTATAAAGATAGATCGGTATACGCTACTATTAATTAAAAAAACGCTAAAGATACTAGCGAAAGTACGTTAGTTTATAAAACTTAACGTTATTATAATATTTTATAAGATTAAAATTGCGGAAGGCTATAAGTTTAAGACGGCCTTTTAAATAAGGTTTAGACTATTTAAGTAGTAAGTATACTTAATTAGCCTTATAAAAACGCCGGCTACCTTTTAATACTATATTAACTAAGTGTTAAAAGACTACTATTATAAGTTTATTATAGCGTATATAAATAACGTTTTTATTTACTTATAAAGGTCGCTTTATAACTATTAAAATAAGGTAATAAAGGTGCTTAAAAAGCTATAAATAGTAAGCCTTATACTAAACTTATAAAAATATAATTTTATAATAAAAGAAGTAAAGTACTTAAGTTTTATTCTATAAGCTAAGGGTAAGGTTTAATATAACTTAAAGAAGATTTAGGCTATTAAGATATAGTAAGCGCTAAGAAATATAAAAGGCGTTTAAAGCTTCCTTAACTTCGCGAATTACTATTATATATTTATCCCGCTTTACGCTAAGGCCTTATAGTGCTTAAATAGCCTTTATAAAAAGAAAGCGACCTTTTTATAGACCGATAAGCACTAAGACGCCTTTAAATTTATTTAAGAGGTATTTTATAATATATTAATACTATAGTTATATAACTTTAAAAGAAAAACATACTTTAAAGCAGACGACTTTAAGTATATAATAAGCGGTATATTAATATAAGTAAGACTAAATAAAATATAATACTTCGTAAGTTTTTTTTTAAAACGACTTTATATTGCGGAGTATAATTACTTAATTTATAATAAAAAGTTACTTATAATTATATAATATCTAGACTTTAAAAGGGTAAAGTTATATAATATACTAACGTTAATAGTATTTATAAACTATAAGAATTTAAAGTACTTAATAATAAGAAAGAAGTTAAATAAGAAGTAAAGTAAAGAGGTATTAAAGCTCGCTTTATATAACTTTATATTAAAGTACCGCTTAAGGAGGTTAGCGGTAGTACTTAACGCTTTATCGCGCTATAATTAAAATAAGCTAAAAGAGGTATAAAATAAGAAGGAGAGAGGATATATAGTTTAAATAATCTTAAATAGCGCGTAGTTAATAAGATATTAAGTGCCCCTTAATAGTAAGTATATAAACCTCTTATAACGATTAATATAAAAAGAGCATACTATTATAATAATATAAATAAAGGAGGAAAATATAAGGTTAATTGCTTATATAAGTTAGGTAAATAACTTTAAACCTTAAGATAAAAGTAAGGCGAATAAAAGCGGAGTTTAGCTAAAACTTAACTTAAACTTAAGCTACGATATACTTAAGAAATAAGTATAACCGGCCTGCATATTTAATAAGTAAGAGATATAAAAGCGATAAATAGTAATATTACGAAAAAATAAAAGGTACTAAGTAATATTTTAAGTAATAAAAAACAGCGATAATTCGCTTACTTTAAAATAGTAATTAAAGGTTTAAGTAAGTAAGTATTTAATTAATATAAGAAGGCGCCTACGCTTTAAAGACCGCCTTTAAGTATTAAGTAAGGCTTATAACCTTAAGAAAGGGGAGGACGAAAAGCTAAATAAGCTTTAAGAATTAATCGCTTAGTAAATATATAACTTAATAGCGGTAGGATACTTAAGGCGTAAGGGGACGCTTATAATATTAGCTTAAAGGTTTTTATAGCTAAGCTAATTGTTAATAGTACGCTGGCTTCTTATAAACTATAAGCTATATAGTAAAGAGTATAATTAAAAGTAACTTTAAAAAGGGCTCTTTTAGCTATTTCCGCCCTTTATATAGCCGTTTATATACTTAACGATAAACTTTATAGTTAAGCTACCTTTAATAAGAACTAAGGGCTGAAGGAACTTATAAGTAATAATAAATAAGCTAATAAAGGTAATAACGTAAGGCGATATTAATAATAAAAGTAGTAGTATATACTATTAAGTTCTTATAATCTTACTTTTGCTTTTATAAAATACTAAAGTCTATTATTTTTAATTTAAGGATAAACTAAATAAGGCAATTTTAGTAAGAGTTTTACTGCGAAACCGGGGTTTAAAGGGAACTAAGTTTAGCTTACTACTTATAAACTAATTAAGCAATAAAGCGCGCGAACTAAGAAGTATTAGCTTACCTCCGCGTATATATTTACTATAAGTAAGATAATTAAAGGGTATAGCTACCTTACGCTTAAGCAGCGCTAAATAACTAAGGAGTATTAATAATAAGTTTAAGCCCCTTCTTCGCTATATATAAATATAATATTAAACCGATTTAAATCGCATGAAAAAAAAGACCGCTTTCGCTAAACATAAAGAGCGTATAAGACCTTATATAAAGTATAAAGGAGGTTGCTAACTTCCTTTAAACAGTAATTACTATATTATAAGTAAGATAAAAAGAGATAGTAAACTAGTTATATATACTAGTAAGAAGACTTTAAGTAAGTAATAAAATATAGTTAAATATAAAGAAATATATTATAAATAAGTCTAACTAAAAGCATAACTAGCTATATTAAAAGTATACTATAACGAAAGTAGTTAGCTAATTTATAGTAAAACTTAATATATTAAAGAGGGTATATAAAATACTATATATAAAAAACTCCTCCGACGCGCGGCGAATAACCCCTTACTTAGCTAAGTAGTTTACGACTACTAACTAGCGCTAATAATTAAGAAAAAGACTAAGCTAAAGTATATTATAAAGAAGATTTAATAAGCTTAGTAAAGATAAATTAAAAAGGGGAAGTAACGCTAAGTCCTTATAAAGTAATATAAGTACGCTAACTTAACTTAGTAGCTTATTAATAACTTTTAAGATATAATAGCCTTAAAGGAGTTTAAAAAACAGTATAGTAATATAATAAAAAACGATAAAAGTAAGGCAGAGGAATAATAATAAGCTAAGCTAATATTACGGAATCTAAACGGCCACGCCCGGACTCCTTACTTTACTCTTAAGGAAGCCTTACGGAACCCCGCGATAAGAACGCCCGCAGCACGTACTATAAAGGCTTGCCTAAGGAGATACGACGAATATTACTAGTCGGACCCCGCTAAGGTCTTTAAGATAATACTATAAAGGGTTAAGAGCCTACTTAACTATAGTTTATAATATCTTTACCTATAAAGGATACTATAGAAACTATTAAGCGGATTCCGCTAGTATCTTTAAAGGATTTCTAAGGATTTCCGCGGGATATCTTAATTATAGTTCGACTTATTTTTAACTATAAAAGCACCTTAAAAGATATAAGATAAACCTTATTGCGATTTTTAAGGGATATTTAAGGATATTTAAGGGATTTCCTTAACTATAGTTTATAGTGTTTTTAATTAAGCTTATACTTAGTTTATTAAGCGATTTTATAAGGATATTTACGGTTTATCTATATACTATAAATAATATAGTTAAAGATTTTTAAAATTAGCTTAAAAAACTAAGTATAAAGTAGCTAGCTATACCTTAAAGAGTAGTTAAGCTTTTTACTATTTCTAAACCTTTATATACGTTTATATATAGTAATTAGTTTATTATACTAGCTTAACTAGCGGTAATTAGTTTATAGTACCGGCCCCGACTAGCGGTAATTAGTCCGCGCTTTATCTCCTTATTCTTATACTATAAAGCGTAGTAAATAATAGCAATTCCTACTTATTTAAACGGAAATCCCTTAAATATCCGCTAAGCTAAAAGCGACTATATCGCACGATTAAGTACTTATCTTATAAGGAGTTAAATACTAAAGAACATTTTCTTTAATAAGAAGCTCTTATTAGCCTTTAAGTTTAACCTTAATAATAAGTACCTCTTCCTTAACGCGCTTATAATAGAACTTTAAGATAAGTAGGCCGTAAAAGCGGAAAAGGCCGCGGCCTATTAAGTATACCGGTTTAATAATCTCCTTTACCCTTTTTTAAAGTACTATACCGCGATAGCTTATAAAGCTAAACGGGATATAAAATAAGTCCTACTTAGCTAAGCTAAGACTACTACTTTTTTAGAGGTAATCCGCTTTTAAAATACTAATAAAGGATAGACTATAAAACGATAAAATCTATATAACTAAGTAAACTAGATTTAGTATTACTAAAACGGATCGATTATCCTTTAAATAGAAAAAGTAAGGATAAGCCGACCTTAAAACTATTTAGCTCCCCGCTTACTAAATACCCTTTAAATCAAGCTTATAATAAAGTTACTCTTTCCTTAAGATAATAAGCTTAGCGGATATTTCTACCGCATACTATTAATAAAGTTTAGCTTAAAGGCCTTAACCGGAAATCTACCTTAAAGGATACTTAGTAGTTTCTTAGTTTAGTATTACTATTTAGCCTTATCCGCTATAGCCGTGCTAATTAAGGCATTTTTAGGACTTTTAATTAATAAAAACGAGCCTCTTATACTAAGGGCCTTATAGCATACCGGATTCCGGGATATATATAAAATAAAAGGTTAAGCGCTTAGCGAGAGTATTAAGACTAAGACCTTAATAATAAGCGATAAAGATATAATAAGCAATACCCTTAGCGGGCTAAACTTATCTATACTAAGCGTATAGATATTAAGACTAAGTATAGCCTTAAGCCCCTTAATAAGAATAGTAGTAATATAGAATAAATAATTCCTTAGTCTCTTTTAAGTATTAAGAAAAGAAAACGCGCTTACTAAGCCTTAAGAAAAACCTTAACTATAAGCTAAGGATATAAGGAGATTTAACTTATTAAGACCTTTAAAAGCATCCTTTAATAAAGTTTAAGAAGATAATAAAGCTAATTCGTTTTAAGGAGTAAACCGTTTTATTAACTCTATCCGCTAAAATGCTAGTAAAATTAAGGCTTATATAGATAAATTAGCTATTTAATTGCCCTCTTTCCTTTAAGGAAGTGCGGCAAAATAGTATTTTAAAGACCTCTCGGAACTATAATAAAAAGAACTTAGTAAGCCCGGTATCGGATTTAGTTAATAAATATCCGCCTTATAAAAACGGTTTAAAATCCGCTTAAATATAGCGATATAAGCACTTAATAAAAAGCACTTTACTATTAAAAATATAGTAGCGGGATCTAACTTTAAGTCTTAAATATTATACTTATAACGTAAAGCTAAGGCCGCGCTTTACTAGCTAAACTATTTAACTATAGTAATCTACTAAAAGCTAGACGTTTACTTTTAAGAATCCTTATAATATTAAATAGGAAATAAGGATATTAATAGATAGATTAACGAATATAAGGAAATTCATTTTTAGCTATAAGTTAAATATACTTAAGGATCTTAAAAGCACTTATTAGCGCGAAAGAAATAAGTCTAACCTATAAAAAGGCGAGGGCTAACTAGCCGTACCTTATATATACTTAAAGGATAGTTTAAGACGCCTTAGCTATCTATTAAAGGCTTGCTAAGACTAAGAGTTACGTTTTTAAACTGCTTAGTAAAGGCGGATATACCTTAAGCCTTATAACGCTTACTAAGTTAAGAAAGAAACCCGCCTAAATAACTAAGAATATAAACTAAGGTCCTCTAGCTTAAAAAAGAAGGGACCTTTAAGACTATACGCTCGCTAATACTAAAGCTAAAATAAGCATACCCCGCGACTAAGAAAAGAACTATAATAAAGACTAATAACTATTTAAGGGATAAAGAGTACGATATAAAAAGAGCTTAGTCGGATACTAATAAAAGCTTAAAGAAAACCGTAATCTATACTATAATAAACTTAGTATAAGAGGTAGATAAAGTATACGGATTTTATAGTAAAGCATTCCCCTTAAAGAATAAGCTTTATTAATATATTAAAGATAAATACCCCTTTAACCTTAACTAAGATATTACTATATAAAGATATAGTTTAGTATAATAAGTAGTTATTTAAAAGCTATAAAGCGTTTAAATAGTTAAGGCTTTCCTTAATATCTAGCTATTAAACCTTAATAGGCTATTACGATTTACCTACGCACGCTTATTATTTTATAAAAAAGAAGGGCCTAAGATAAGCATTAAAGCTTATATAAATACTAAGGCAAACTAAAGCCTTATTTAAGCCGACTTAGTAAAGACCTTTTAAGATATAACTATAAACTCCTCTCGACGAATTTTAATTTAAAGAGTAAGAAGGATAGTTACTATTAAATAAGGGGAATTTACCGCGTATATACTAAGAAGGCTAAACAGTAGCCTTATAATTATAAAGGTAAAGATTAGCGCTTAGATAGTAAAACGCTTCGCGGCTAATATATTGCTTAGCTAAGACTTTTTAGTTCCTTATTAAGGGGACTTTATTAACTTTATATTAGTTTTATAAATCGGGGCTAATAAAAGGATTAAAGCTAAAGTTAAGATAGTTTAGCTAAGACTAGCGATATATAAATAGGTAATCTACTTAGTTACTATAATAATTCTAGCTAGTTTTAACTACCCCTTACTTATATAAGTCTAGGCGCCGCTATTAAGGCATAATATAATAATTTTCCTTAATAACCTAAAGCTTACTTAAATAATAATATAAGATTATAAAAGCTTTATAGCAATAAACTATTTTAAAGAACTATTAATACTCCGCTAAAGCTAAAAGATAAGGATAATTATAGACCTTAATAAGCAGTTTTAGCTATATAAGAAGGTTAACGTTACTACCTTTTTAGTAGAAGCCCTTATAAAAAATCCGGATAAAATAGACCCCGCTAAGGAATTCTTATAAAAAGATCTTACTATAAACTATAAACTTAAAATCGGCCGAACTAAGGACCTACTTAAACCTACTATTAATAAAGGCGTCCGGATCTACGCTAAAGACTTAAAATACGTATTAAAAGTCTAAGATATCCTTTAATCGTTTCCCCGTATTTAAAAAGATAAGGGAGTAGTATATATAAACGAATTTAAATATATACGCATTCCTTTAATAAAAGGATAGCAATACTAATAAGTTATATTAAGATTATATCTATTAAGCAATAAAGATAGGAAGGTAGTAGATATAATATTCGGCTAGCTAACTATATAAGGCTAATTAAAATAAGTTTATAAGCTAACCTTGTTGATAGCGCTAAAATTTATAATATAAAAGATAGTAAATAAAAAGGAAAAGGGATAAGTAGTTATAAACTTATAGGGGATTAATACTATTATTACCTTAAACGCTTACTTAATACCCTTTTAAAGCGATATAATTAAATGCCTTTAAGGGAAGAAGTTTATTAATATAGTAAACGTATAATCGTTTTTTTATTAGTTTTTAGTTTACTAAGACTACTAAAAAAGGTTTATAGTTATAAGCTATTACGGGCTAAAAAAATTACTAGTAATACTTATAGGCTTAAAGAACTCCCCGGTATACGTTTAAAGATTTATCGATAACGTCCTCCGTAGATATTAAGAATATACGGCGGCTTATATTAATAATATTATTATTTACTTTAATATAGCTAAAGAATACCTTTAATATTTAAAGGCCGTATTCCGCGCCTTTTATAACTATAATATTACCTTATCTAAACTAAAGTCTTTTTTAGCGTACTTATTTATATAGCTCCTCGGATTTAAGGTAAATACTATTAGCTTAATAAATATAGATAAACGCGTGCAAGCCTTAAAGGATATCGCGTTCTTAAAAAACCTTTAATAGCTTAAGAAATAGATCGGCCTTATTAAGTAGCTATGCTATACGGTCTTATATTTCGCTAAGGAAGTTAACGTCTTATAAAACAAAAATTAAAGCTACTTTAAGTAAGATAAAAAGAAGGAGTCTTTTTAAGGGGCTAAGGATAGGCTTAATATACCGAGAAAGCCGCTTTTTAGCTTACTCCGGAAGAAAAAGAGGCCTTTATAATTTTAACTAAAAAGCTTACTAAGCCTTAAACGATTTACTACTTTAACCCCGCTTAATAACTATTTATCTAAATCGATATATCTTAAGAATATAAAGTAGCGGCTATAGCTTTTTACTTAAAAGAAGGTATAAAATAGGATAAAAAGACGCTACTAGCCCGGACTAAAGTCTAGCTTATTATTTACTTAAGCCGCGCCTTTTAAGGCGGAGAACTTTAATACTAGCCTATAAAACTTAAAGTAGCTAGTTTAGTATAAGTAGTATATAATTTATATACTATAGTACTATCTATAAAAACGCTATAAGTAGTCGTCTTTATTAACTATATAAGCACCTATAGAATTATATACTAAAAATCCTTATTTTTCACTAGTATAAAATTTAATAATAAGCTAATCCTTACGTCTTAATACTTAAGCTAATTCCCGCTTAAGGTATATTATATCCTAAGCGTCGAAAACGTTATACCGGACGCGCTTTTACGTTTACCGCACTAAGACAATAAGCCGGTATCCTTAAACTAAAAAGGGGAATTAAAATATATTTAAGAAAATAAGATAATAAACTACGTATTCCTTTATATAAAAGCATTAATCGAATTACTACTCCGCTAGAAACTAATCGATAAATATACGGAGGATATATAGTAAGTAAAGATTATAGCGTAGCTTAGCGATAAAGATAAGGTCCCCGGACTCTTATTCTTTTAGTTATAGGGGTTGCTATACTTTATAGAGAACGATAAACGCCGGAAACTATATATCCTTAAGATTTATACTAAAGAAATCGTTAAAGACGCTTACGCTAAATATTTTTATGCTAGCTATACTTATATATAATAAGATCTATCGGAAAGCTTTTTAATCTTATAGCTTAATAAATATATAAATAAGGTTATAAATAGCTATAACGCTTACTACTATAACTAAACCGACTAAGGTAAGACGCTAAAGTAGCTTATTATAATTTAAAGCCCGCTAGTTTTATACTATATAATAGCAATAAATTTTATTACTAAGCTCTTAGTAGTTTAAGCTAAATAATCCTTATAAAAAGATCCTATAAAGAACTTCTTTAATACCTTACTAACTATAACTAATAAATTCTTAAAAATATATCTCCTTATCTTAAGCAATAACTAGTTTATAGTAAAAAACTAAGTATAAGTATTATATACTAAACTACTCCGCGCTAACTAAAGGATTTTAAAGCGGATAATCTTTAATTAAGATATAAAGTTTACCTTAGCTTTTTAGCGGACCTTATAGCAAGCTTTTAGATCGAAGCTTCTTATATCTACCGCTTAGCACCCTTAAACCAACGGCCTTTAAAAAAGGCGGAACTAAACTATAAAAATCGCGCTATAATTCTTTACCGCTAATTTCCTAGACTTATACTAAACCGATATACTAATCGCCTTTTAGTTTAGCTTTAATAATTCCTTCTCCTTAGTAATTTACGCGGCCTTTAATAAGCTTATTATAAAGATAAAAATAGATAACGGCCTCCGGTTCCTTAGTAATTACTTATACTTATAAAACTAAGAGGTCTTATAAAAAGAAGCTAGGTTAGCTCTTGCTTATACTTAAGCTACTATAAAAGATAGATATAATAAGAAACACCGCCCGCTAAAATTTAAGCCCGGCGATTAAGTTTAGCTATAGCTTAGTAAAGGCTACTATATCGCGGACGGCAGACTAACAAAGCTTTAAGAAAGATATATTAAGCCGTTTTAAGTTACCGCTAAAGTAAGATAGCTTATATACTAGCTAGATATAAAAAGGTCCTTTAATATTTATTTAGTCGTTTTAGTAATATAACTATACTTAGCGAATAAGCTAGCTATATACTTAAGACTAGTTTAAGATAAAAGAATACCTTATTTAAATAAGTAAGAAGTAAAATAAATCCTATAAAGCTATATAATAAAGAAAAGCGGCGGAAAGCTAAGGAAGGAGTTTTTTATAGCTTAAAAAGGCTAGCTTAGTAGCTATAACTTATAAGTAAATAAAAAAGCGGTTTTCTTATTAAAGATCGTAAAAGCCTTCGAAAAAGCATAAAAGGAGTTAGCTACTTAAGTAGTTTAGATAAGAGTATAACGCGCGGCCTTTATAACTTAATACAAAACTCTTTAACTAAGAGAATTAAGTAGTTAAGCTTAAGTATAAGACTTAAAAGCTGCTATAAGTAATAAGAAACTATAACTTACTATGCTTAAGGTAATTAGTTATTTTAATAATAATATACCGCTATTTACTTTAAGTAATAAGGCCTTTTTAGCCTTATAATATACTTATTTTAATTCTCTCCGCCGCTTACCCTCTTTCTTTTCCTTTTTTTTTATAACTATATTTCCCTTTACCGCTAGCTATAGCCCGCCGTACCTTACTTACTTTTATACGTATAACCTTTACTACCTTAAGCTTACGATCCTTATACTCTTATTTTAAGTCCCTTTATCGTTTAATATCTTTTATAACTAAGATTAGCTATTTTATAACTACTTCTTTAGCCCGCTTTTTTATAAGCCCTTACGCTTTTAATATAAAGGATATAAGTAAGCTTTTAAGCTTTATAAAAATAAGATAGCTATCCTTTATAGCTTTAAGTCCTTTAGCGAGAGTTAAAACCTTTAAGTTTAAGCTTTTATATAAACCTACGCCGCCTTTTATAGCCGCGCTTAAGCTAATAAATTCGACTTAAACTATAGTACTATAAAGGACGGCTTATACTACCTTTTTTTAATACTTAACTTAAACGACTTACCTCTTAGCCTTATACTATAGCGAGGTTTAAACGGCCGGTTTCGCGGTAACTTAGCTATACCTCTTACTTAGCTTTTATTATCCGGAAGCCCTTACCGCCTATATATTTTTTAAGGCGTAGCTAGAAATCTTTATTAGCGGAATAACTAGCCGAGACTTAACGCTTTAAGATTAGCTAACCTCGCTATAGTCCTAAGAATTATAGTAGCCGCTATAGCTAGCGGAAACCTACTTTAGCTAAATAACTAAAACGATATTTACGCTATCCTTAACTATATATCTAAGGCCTAGCTTAACTAGTTTATAGCTAGGTTTATAGCGGCGTTTTAAGCTCTTATAGCTAAAACCTTATCTTACTTTATATATAGTCTAGCCCGTACTATAAAATCCCCTTTTTAGCCTATAGCCGCTATAAGCCTTAAAGACTTATTTAGTCCCGCTTAGCAAACGCTCTTTCCGCCTACCGCTATACTTAGCCCGGCTATAAAAAGGCGTATAAGCGCCTTACTATAGTTTATCCGCTATCCCTCCTTAACTAAAGGAGATAGCAATAACTAGCCTCGTAATATATTTCTCCGCCTTATTTTATAAAAGCTATTAGTAGTAACTAATATAATCTTAAATAAACCCGGCTTTATAAGCTTATACTCCGGCGATAAGATTATAATAATTAAAAGTTTCCGCTTAGCTATAAACTACGCTAAGTTTTACTTATAGGCCTATAAAGAGTTTAAACGCAATTTAACTTTAACTTAAGCAATAAAGTTCTTAAGCTTTAATATCCGCTTTATTAGCTATACTAACTACACGCTTTATATTCTCGCCTTTAAGGCCTTCTTTATATAGAGGTTCTTCGAGACTATTAAGTATATTTAAAACCTTAAGAGCGAGGAGTTAAGTATTAAGGCTATTAAAGACCTTATTACCCGCTTTTAAGCGGGAATATAAACGTTTAATACCTTAATATTAACTATACTTATTAATATTAGCGGGATAGCTTACCTTTACCTTAATATCTTCTTAGTAGCTAAACGCGCGTTAGTTAGTAAAAAGGCGTAAGTAGTAGCGCTATGTAAAAAGGATAATAAGTTAAAAAGCCTAGCGATAAAAAGTAAGGGATAACTATAATAGCGGTAGTAAGTAAAATATAATATCTTACTTATAAGCGGCCTATAAAGCTAGTAAGTAAAACGGGAGACTTAGCGGAGGATTAAAATCGGTGTAAAAAGGGTAAGTAGGATAATAATATAAAATAAGGCTTAAATAAAGCTAGTTTTTTATAATATATCCCGCCGGGGAACTTAAGTATTCCTTAGCGCGGAGACTCCTTACTGCTTAATAAGGGCTTAAATATACGCTTTAAAGAAAAGTCGGAAAACTTTACTATAAGTTTTAGCTAAACGCGCTAATCGCCTTAATAAAGATAAAGCTATATAACTAAATATAAAGTAAGGATCTATAATAAAGCCGCTTATTAACTATTTTAAGCTACCTAGCTACTATTAGCTAAATAAGCCGAAAAAACTATTAAAAGGATAAAGACAGCGTATTATTAATATAGTATAAAGACGCTACTATAAAGCTATTACTTAGCACCCCCTTTACTTTATTCTTACTTTAAACCGATAAGAATATTAGCTTTTTTTTCTTACTTAAGGGAGTTATTATAAAATCTAAACGGCTATGCTTAAACTCCTTACTTTACTCTTAAAGAAGCCTTATAAAACCCCGCGATAAGAACGCTTAAAGCATATATTATAAAGGCTCGCTTAAGGAGATATAATAAATATTACTAGTTAGACCCCGCTAAAGTCTTTAAAATAATACTATAAAGGGTTAAGAGCTTACTTAACTATAGTTTATAATATCTTTAACTATAAAAGATACTATAAAAACTATTAAGCGGATTTTACCGGTATCTTTAAGGGATTTTTAAGGATTTCCGCGGGATATCTTAACTATAGTTTAACCCGTTTTTAACTATAAAAGCACCTTAAAAGATATAGGATAAACCTTACCGCGATTTTTAAAGGATATTTAAGGATATTTAAAGGATTTCCCTAACTATAGTTTATAGTATTTCTAACCGGGCTTATACTTAGTTTATTAAGTGATTTTATAAGGATATTTATAGTTTATCTATATACTATAGATAGTATAGTTAAAGATCTTTAAAATTAGCTTAAAGAACTAAGTATAAAGTAGCTAGTTATACTTTTAAGAATAGTTAAGCTTTTTACTATTTCTAAACCTTTATATACGTTTATATATAGTAATTAGTTTATTATACCGGCTTAATTAGCGGTAATTAGTCCGTAGTACCGGCCTTAACCGGCGGTAATTAGTTCGTAGTACTAGCCTTAACTAGCGGTAATTAGTCCGCGCCTTATCCTCTTATTCTTATACTATAAGGCGTAGTATATAGCTTACCGCTATAAGTAAGGACGCGGCTTATAAGCTTTATACTACTTAAAAGAAGTCGTATAAATCTAGCCGGCTTATTAAGCGCTTTATAAATATAAAGCTTACCTTCGCGGCGATAAAGCTTTAGTAGCGCGCCGGCGCTTTTATAGCACGGGCTTTTACGTTTAGTACTCTTTTTAGCCCGGCCTCCTTTAATAAAAACGTTAAGCTACTCGCTTTTACCCTTAGCTACTTTATTAATAACGCGCGCGCGGCTTATAAGGCTAACGCTAAGCTTATTAATAAGGTTAACGGTACTATTATAGTTATTTATTAAACTATTTACGCTATAGCCTAGAACTTAAAAAGTATAAAGAATACGCTATTTATAATAGTTAACTACTTTAGCTTTAGCGGCTATAAGGGCCGGGATATCGCCTTTAAAGGTCGTTTGCTTAACTTAGGCCTTATATATACTTATACTACTCTCGCTTCGCTTAAGCCTCCGCTACTTAAGGTCCTTATCGTTTTAAAGGACTTTAAGGCTAAGGCTAAAGCTAAGAAGAAAGCTTAGGCCTAGGCTCTTACTAAGGCTTATACTTAAGAGCGCGCCGCCTTTACCTATAAGCTTAAGTATAAGGGGGTGCTTAAAGGTAAGGGTAAGGGAAAGGCTATTAAGGCCGACGTTATATTTAACTTAAAAGAGCCCGAGCTTAATATCGGTAATAATAAGCTAAAGGAAGAAAAGGATAACAATAACGATAATAATAATAAAGCTAAGACTAAGGTCTTTAAAGATAAAAGCAGCCCTTTACTTAGTTCTAATACTATTTTTATCGTTTTTAATTATAAGAGCGGTAGTAGTAGCGATAATAATAATAATAACCTTACTCCGCCCTTTGCCTCGCTTACCCTTAGCTTATTTATAGGCCGCGGCGTCCCTTTAGCTATACTAAAGCGGGTTTGTAGCTTTTTTAAAAGTAGTGCCTTTAAAGCTAATAGCCTTATAGCTACCGCCTTAAAGCATATTCGCGCCGCCCTTACTCTTAACTTAGCTAGTAAGGAGGGGGATACTAAAGACCTTAGCTTAAACTTTAAGTACTTTTAGTTTTTTACTTATAGTAAGGCTAAGTCTCTTCCCCTTAATTTTCTTATAACGCTTAACTTTACTTAGTTAACTAAGTATTATTTAAGTCGCCTTACTTAGCTTAGCCTTATACCGCCTTTAATACTAATAGCGAGAACCTTATAAGCCTTAAAGTAAACCTTTTAGCGGGCTATTAATAAGGCGACGTCTTTTATATTTACTCTTACTACAACCTTAAGTCGCTATAGCTATAAGAGGGGGAAGGCGCTAATTACTTTAACTTATAGTTATAGCTAAGCAAGGCGTTCTTATAACACTCCTTAAATAGGGAAGTCCGTAGTTACTCTTAGTTATACTTAACGCGGCGCTAAGAACAATAATAATAAGCTTAGATCTTAGCTAAGGTAAAGGGGTAGTATAAAAGGGAAAAAGTAAGAGGAAAAGCTAGCTTAAGTACTAGCTTAGTATAAGTTTAATAAGGGCCTTATAAGCTAAATAGGGTATTAAGGGGGAAGGTTTTAGCGTTTTAGTACTTTATAGTATTTATTATATTAGTAGGTTATCCCTTTAAGCTAAGCTAAGGGGAAGATTTAATTAATATACGTCCCCTCCTAACTAAAGTATAGCTAAAGCCGCTATATATACCTTATCTTACTTTTAATATAGTCGTACTACTAAATCGAATTATTATAAGCGCTTTAAACCTAAGAACTACCTTATTAACGTAGCCGCTATCTTTTATTTTTAAAGCTTTGCCCGCACCTCGCTTATATTATAAAGTCGCTATAATAATATCCCCTTTACCTTACTAATAAGCTTATAACTTGTTATTATATAGTAAATAGTATCTTATCGTTGCTTATAGTTATTAAGGGGCGATACTACTTTAAGTATATTATAGCGGAATAAGAAGTCTTTAAAGCTTATTACTTTAGTTCGTATTTAAGTAATCGTAAAGCTTAAGTACTTAAGCAGCGCCTTATACTAGTTAAGCGCTACGGCCTTATTAACCTAGGGCGGTAAGTTAGCGGGGTAAAGCATAGCCCGGCGCTATTTAATAGGTTCTTCCCTTAAGCTTTACTATTTAGCTTATTTCTTAAAAAGGATTCCCTTTATCCTTTTCTTTTTTTAAAGCTCGCCGGACTTAACTTAAGACCGTACCCCCCTTTATACCTCTTTAAGCGGTAGTTTTAAAGGCGTAAGCCGCCCTAGCCGTTATTTACGTTGCTAAAGTAGTCTTACTATTAATATAAACGCGTATTAGATTAAGTTTAAGATTCCGGAGTCCTTTAGTCTCTTAAGGGTATCGGCTATTTTTTAATTTAAGTAGAGGTTAATTAGCAAGACCTAGGTTTTAGCTTTAAGCTAGTAAACTAAGGTAGCTTAGTAGGTTTTTACGACTATTTAAAGGCAGGCGGTTTAATCCTATACTAGTTTCGCGGCTATCCTACGGGGCTTTCCGTCCGCCGGGGTTATCTTATAAAACATAACTATAATATATAATATAAAGGACCGGACGACTTTACTATAAACTTCTTAGGCTTTAAGTAAGGTATATCCTTATATTAATGCTATAAGCTTTATAAAGGCTAGGTTTTACCTTTTTAGCTTAGCGCGTAGCTTATTAAGGTATGCTTTTTACTTAAGCTTATAGTTTACCTATACCCTTAAGAGCTTAGTATCTTAAACCGGCACTATAATAGCGGCCTTAAGGCAGATTAAGGTCGTAATCGCCTTATATTTTTTTATAAAGTAAATAAGCTTACTATTATAGAATCTAAACGGCTATACCTAGACTCCTTACTTTACTCTTAAGGAGCCTTATAAAACCCTATAATAAGAACGCCCGGAGCACGTACTATAAAAGCTCGCTTAAAGAGATATAACGAATATTACTAGTTAGACCCCGCTAAGGTCTTTAAGATATAACTATAAAGGGTTAAAAGCCTACTTAACTATAGTTTATAATATTTAATTATAGTTTACGACGTTTTTAATTATAAGAAACACCGTAAAAACTACTAAGTAGATTCCGCCGGTATCTTTAAAGGATATTTAAGGATTTCCGCGGGATATCTTAACTATAGTTTAACCCGTTTTTAACTATAAAAGCACCTTAAAAGGTATAAGATAAACCTTACCGCGAATTTTAAGGGATATTAAAGGATATTTAAGGGATTTCCCTAACTATAGTCTATAGTGTTTTTAACCGGGCTTATACTTAGTTTATTAAGCGATTTAATAAGGATATCTATAGTTTATTTACATACTATAATAGTATAGTTAAAGATCCTTAAAATTAGCTTAAAGAACTAAGTATAAAGTAGCTAGCTATATTTTTAAGAATAGATAAGCTTTTTACTATTTCTAAACCCTTATATACGTTTATATATAGTAATTAGTCCGTTATACCGGCCTAACTAGCGGTAATTAGTCCGTAGTACTAGCTTTAACCGGCGGTAATTAGTCTATAGTACTAGCCTTAACTAGCGGTAATTAGTCTACGCCTTATCCCCTTATCCTTATACTATAAAGCGTAGCACTTACTTTTTAAAAGTTTAAAGTTTACCGTAAACTCCTTTACTTATATAGCGCATACTTTTTAAGCTACTTTAAGCCGCGCTATTATCGATCCCTCCTTAAGGCTAACGCTAAGGATATTTATGTTATCGGCGAAACTAATAATATAAACCTTTTTTAGCTTTTTTAATCTTTTATAAAGGGGTATTATATAGTAAAGGAATAAGATTAAGGATAGTAGTAAGCTTTAAAGGACCTTAATAGTAATTCGGACCGGTATAGCCTTTTTTTATTAAAATAAAGGGTTAAGTAGCGCTTGTTTATAAAGCTATAAGCTAGCCTTATAAACTACTTAAGGTAGCCTTAAAGGGTAAGCTCCCTTAAGAGTTTCTTATAGTTAACTATATTAAAGGCCCCTTTAATATTAAGTTAAAGGAATAATACAATCCTTTTTCTAGCTTATATTACGCGTATTAGTTCTATTACTTAAAGTATTGCCACCTTTATAGACCTCTCCTTTTTATTCTTAAACTATCTTTTAAGTAAGACCTTATTCGCTTCCGCTGCGGTCGTAAGTCTTTAAGCTAAAATCTACTTAAAGATCTTACTTATCGTTAATAAGAGGGAAATAGGTCTTTACCCCTTAGTAATATAGTATACCTTAGGTTTCTTTCTTAGTTTTCTTAGCACTACTACGTTCGCGGACTAAAACTAAGTCGGAAAGTGCGATATTTTTATATAAGCTATAAAGATTATTACTAGCTAAGCTAAGAGCGCTAAGCTATAAAGCTTAAGGAAGCTAAGAGGGATCTTATTTAAGCTTACCGCCTTTTAACTTATTATTTTACTAATTGCTAAGGATATATCTATAAAGTTAATACGCCGTTTTATAAAAAGTTCTTTCTTAGCCGCGCGCTAAAAAGGTTTTAAAAGCGTCGCGGCTTTAGCTAAAAAGAAGTATTCCGCTAAAAGTTAAGCTTTCTCTTTAAAGTTAAGGGTTAGTTAGTATTCGTAGCCCTTACTAGTTAATAATAATAAGTACGCCGGGTTTAAAGGTAGCTTACTATATAGCTACGCTTACTATTTAATATTTTATAGCTTAGTATTATTAGCGCTAATACTACGCCCTACGGCGTAAGGATAAGGGGACAGGGCGCGGACTAATTACTACTAGTCGGGGCCGGTACTATAAACTAATTACCGCTAGTTAAAGCCGGTACTGCGAACTAATTACCGCTAATTAGGCCGGTATAACGGACTAATTACCGCACGTAATCGTATATAAGGGTTTAAAAATAGTAAAGAGCTTATCTATTCTTAAAAGCATAGCTAGCTACTTTATACTTAGTCCTTTAAGCTAATTTTAAGGATCTTTAACTATACTATCCGTAGTATGTAAAATAAACTATAGATATCCTCGTAAAATCGCCTAATAAACTAAGTATAAGCTTAATTAAAAATACTATAAACTATAGTCG
>JAPEBW010001796.1:0-18773 GCA_027405785.1 Ophiocordyceps robertsii | reverse complement strand
ATACGTTTATAGTATATCTTTATTATGCTTATCGTTTAAAATCGTTTTAATATCCGCTAAGTATAGCTTAAAACTCCTTTTTATTTCTCTTAGTTTACTTCTTTTTATTTACTATCTCTTTTACCTTTCCTCTTACTTCTTAGCTTTATTTACTATTATTTCTTCGCCTTACCCTTATTGTTTTTTATTATATTGCTATACCGTTCTTTAAATTCTTTTTAGGTAATTATATCTTTAAAGTTACTAATTAGCTATTAAGTTAAGTTAGTATACTTATACTACTTTATAAGAACTTATTATTACCTCCCCTTTTTAATCCGCTTTTTTTAAGCTTATTAAATCCCTTTTATAATATACTTTAATTCGTTATTTTCATTAATTATTAGTAATAGGTAGTAGTTATTAATTACTTAGCTAAGTAAGGGGTTATTCGCTATATAGCGGAGGAACTTTATATATAGTTTTTTATATACTTTTCTTAGTATATTAAGTTTTACTATATATAAGCTAACTACTTTTATTATAGTATACTTTTTATATAGTAAGTAAAGCTTACGGTAAGGGCTATTTATAATATACTTCTTTATATTTAATTATACCTTATTGCTTACTTAAAGTCTTTTTACTAATATGCGTAACTAATTAGCCGTCTTTTTTTATCTTACTTATAATATAGCGATCATCGTTTAAAAGAAGTTAGCGACCTCCTTTATCTTTTATATAAAGTCTTATACGCCCTTTATATTTAATATAAGCAGTCCTTTCTTTTATATAATTTTAATCTGCTTAATATTATACTTATATATTATAAAGAAAAAGCTTATACTTATTATTAATACTACTTAGTTATTTAGTGCCGTTTAAGCATAAAGTAACTTTATTATTTAATTATCTTACTTATAGTAGATATATATATAGAGGTAGGCCTATACTTCTTAGTTTATACGCTTTATCGCCTTATTAGTTTATAAGTAATAAGCTAAACTTAGTTTTCTTTTAACCTTAGTTTATTAGTAAAACTCTTACTTAAATTGCCTTATTTAGTTTATCCCTTAGTTTAAGATAATAAACTTTAGTATTCCGTAAAAGCAGAAGTATAATTATAAGAACTTAATAGCCTACACTACTACTTTTATTATTAGTATCGCTTTTAGCGTTATCGCTTTTATTAATCTATTTATTATTACTTAAAGGTTCCTTAAGCTTTTAGTTCTTATAAACTGCAGCTTAACTATAAAGTCTATTATTAAGTATATAAACGGCTATATAAGGTATAGTAATAGCTAAAGAAGCCTTTTCCGGAGTTGCTTTTATATATAGCTTTTACTATATAGCTTATAGTTTACGATAAGCTAGTATACTATTAATAACTAGCTTAGCTAAAGGAACCTTAAAGCTAATATTATAAATATCCTCTTATACTTTAAGTATCCTACTATTATTAAGTTATATATTTGCTAAGTAATTAATACTTAAAGCTTATTTAGCTCTTTATTCTCTCCTTTTTTAAGGTGCTAAGCCTTACTTACTACTTATAACCGGTCTTTAAAGCAAAGGCGCCGTTTTATATTAATCGTATACTTATTTACTTAAACCTTTAATTACTTTTTTAAAGTAAGCGATTAATCGCCGTTTTATATTACTTAAAATACTACTTAGTACTCCTTATCTTTTTATAGTATCGCTATTTATTATTTTTAAATATTTTACTTAGTAAATACGCAGGCTAGTTATACTTATTCTTTAAGTATATCTTAGCTTAAGTTTAATTTAAGTTTTAGCTAAACTCCGCCTTTATTTACCCTGCCTTTAGCTTAAGGTGTAGGGTTATCCGCCTTACTTATATAAATAATTAACCTTATATCCTCTTCTTTTACCTATATTATCGCGACTATACGCTTTTTTTATACGAATTATTATAAGAGGTATATATACTCGCCGCTTAAAAGGACTAAACGTTTTATTAGTCGCGCGCTATTTAAGATTATTAAAACTATATATCTTACCTTTTTTTTATTAAATATACCCTCTAGCTTATCTTAATTATAGCGCGATAGTATATTAAGTACTATTATTAACCTCCTTAAGCGGTACTTTAATATTAAGTTATATAAAGCAAGCTTTATTCCTTATTTACTTTACTTATTATTTAACTTCTTCTTTATTATAAAGTACTTTAAGTTCTTATAATCCGTTAGTACTATAAACGCTAATATATTATATAATTCTATACTTTAAAAGTTTAAGTATCTTATAATTATAAGTAACTCTTTATTTTAAATTACGTAATTATACTTTATTATATTAAGACGTTTTAAAAAGAAACTTACTAAGTATTATATCCTATCCGGTCTTATTTATATTTATATACCTCTTATTCTATACTTAAAGTAGTCTGCTTTTAAGTATATCTTTCTCTTAAAGTTATATAGTTATAATATTAATATATTTTAAAACGCCTTTTAAATAAGCTTTAACGCGGCTTAAAACTTTAACGCGGCTTAGTACTTATTAATTTATAAGAAGGTCGCGTTCTTTTTTTAAAGACTATTGAAGTATCGTAAGGCCTTAGTATAAAAGGGGATAAAAGCATAATAATAATTTGCGAACTTAAGGAAGCTTTAAACGCTTTTATATTCCTTAGCGCTAACTATATTTAGATTATTTCAATCTTCTTTAAGTCGTATTAAACCTTACCCTTAGCCTATATAATAAAACCTAAGTACTTTACTTATTTTATTATAAAGTCGTATTTCTATAAATTTAGTATAAGGCCTACCCTTTTAAGCTTCTTAAGCACTTTCGCTACCTTATCTTAATAGTCGCGGAGTAACCTTAATAAGTAAATTAGCACGTTATTTATATACGCTATAACAAACTTATAAAAGTAGTTTTTTAGCACTTAGTTAATATAGCATTAAAAGGTAGCCGGCGTCTTTATAAGGCTAAATAACTATACTTATTACTTAAATAAGCTAAACCTTATCCGAAAGGCTATCTTAAACTTATAGCCTTTAGCGATTTTAATCATAAAAAATACTATAATAATATTAAGTTTCGTAAACTAATATATCTTTACTAGTATTTTTAGCGTTTCTATAATTAATAGTAGCGTATATTAGTCCTTCTTAGTAATTATATTTTAAGCTTAGTTATTATAATAAAAGTATAAATAGCTATTAGGCTTTTATATAAATAATACTAACACTATAGCTAATTTCCCGCTTAAGCGGATAAGGTTTATATTTAGTAACTCGTTTAAAGGCTTTTAAAGGATAAGAAGTTCTTTTTTTAATATATAATAAAAAGGCCTTTATAGTAGTAGCGGTTTTATACTATTATTATTTAAAGTAAGGTAGATTCCGTAATCTATACTTAGTTAAAACGGGGGCTACTTAAGCGCTTTTATAAGTATAAAGAGGTTTAAGTAAGCTTATAGTACTTAGGCTAGGATATAGTCCGCTAAGTTAATAAGCGTTTTTAGCTAAAAGGCCCTTTTTATATCTTTTATTATAATTGCTTTTATATTAAGTATTTATTTCCGCCCTTAGCTATCTCTTTAAGCCCTTTCTTTTTAATACTCCGCTATAAAGATAAAGGCGCTTACTAGCTTTACTTCTTTAATATTCACGACCTTTATAGCTTTTTTTAACCTTTAAAGGCTAATTAAAATCCTTACTTTTCCGTGCTAACTCCGGTCTATCTTAGTATTATAAATTACCTTATTTCTTTTTATTTATAGTCTCTTTAAAAATATTTCGTAGCTTAACTCCGGTACTATATAAGCGAATATTTATTTTAAGTGCTTATTAATCTTTATCCTAAACGCTATAATCCTCTTAATTTTAAGCGTTAGTACGTTCTTTAAGAAAAGCTATAATAGCCTCCTTATTTTATTTATAAAAGGTATTTATAGCTTTATTACTACCCCTTTACTTATTATAGTATAGTAGTTATAGCCTATATTTAAAAGTTTATTAAGCCCCTTTTCTTATTAATATTAACCTTAAGTAGTACTAAGTTTAGTATAAAGTGCTTCTTTATTAACCTTTAAGCCGTGTAATATTTCTCTTTATCCCTTAGCGCTTAACCTTATATTAAGTTTCCTTTTTTCTTAAATTAAAGTTTACTTTAATTACCTCCTTAGCTATAGCTATAGCTACTTAAAAGGTCCTTTCTTTCTTCTTTTTATATAAGTAGGCAATATACCTTATTATCTTATAAGTAAAATACCTTTGTATATTAAGCCGGTATTACGGAACCCTTAGTATTTCTTATATACTAAGTAGTAAGGCGTAATGTATCTAATTTAAATTCACTCGCTAAAAAGAGAGAAGAAGACTTAGTGCTAACTACTAAACCGAATAAAGTAAGGGAATTTTATTATGCAGATTTCTTATATTAAAACTAGCTAAAGAAGAAGAAAGAAGAAGAAAAAAGGAGTTAAGGGAAGGAGGAGGAAGGACCTCTTTTTATACCTTTTTAAGGCTACTAAAAAGCTTTTCTTTTATATGCTTTTATATACTTTTATATACTAATTTATAACTTATACCTCGTATAACTTATAAGGTTACTAAACTACTTCTTAAGCTAATAAAAATAGCTTATACTATCTTTATTACTAGTTATAAGTAATATACGCTTTGTTACTTACGACTAGCTTATAAGACTAAATATCCTTATCTTAAAACCTTTTACGAGATTTTATCCTCTTTTAAAGGGAGGCCTCTTACCTTAGCTCTATATAAGGCATTAGTTAATTATATAAGGTATTAGTTAATCTCTTTAATACTAATCCCGTTATTAGCCGAAGCTAACTTAAGCTAAATATAGGCGTATTTAACCTATACCGCTTATAGCCGATATTAGCTATCTTAAACTATTAAGCTATATCGTCTCTTCTTATAACTACTAGTTTTAACTTTAATAGTTATGACTTATAACTAGCGGTATTTACTTTATTAGTTAATCCTTTATATTTAGCGGTATCTACTTTATTAAATATTAGTACTTTAAGTACTTAGGATTACTAACGGAATAGGGTTTCCGTTATATATTCCCCTCTTTAAGGTCTTTTTAAACCTAGAAAGATAAACGTTCTTTTCTTATAGGTTACTCCTAACCTTTAAGAAGCTACTTAAAATATTTAAAGAAATCCTACTTTAAAGAGAGTAACCTTAAGAATTCTTTAAAGAAAATCCTAATCTTTTATCTTTATAGATCTTTTTTAAAGAAAAATCTTATCTAGATTTCCTTTTACTTTTACTATCTAAGATAGTAAAGAAATCCTAGCTTAAAAAAGCTAATACTTTCTCTTAAGGGATTTATCTATTAAAATCCTTAACCTTTCTTAAAGCATTTCTTAAGTGCTTTATAGGTTCTTAAGTAGTATCTAAACTAAGATAGTCTTTTTACTTTATTAAATAAAAGTATTCTTAATTTTCTATCTTATTAGCGAGTATAGTCTTTATTATATATTTGCTTTCTTTAACTGTTTTTAAGTCTAACTCTTTAGCTACCTTAGCTTCTTATAAAGTCGGCTTTAGTAAAGATATATAAAAAATAAGGTATATAAGTAAACTAGTTAGAAGTTCTAACTTATAATTAACCTTTCCTATTTTCTCTATAACTTTAAAAGGTGCTATCTTCTTATAATCTAAAGACTTATTAAGTCTATTAGTCTTAAGATTCCTCGTTAAAAGATATACTTTATCGCCTTTAAATAAAGAAGGTTTTAAAGACTATCTTTTATCGTAATAATACAATATCTTCTTAGCAATAGATTTTAATTCTGATTTTATTAATCTATATAGGTTTATTAACTGCTTAAAGTTTAATATAGCTTTTTCGGCTATAGCTTCTTTAAGTAAAGAAGACCTATAAGCTTTAGGGGTAAAGCTATAATTCGCGAATACCGGAGTATTCTTAATAGGCTTAGAATAAGAGGTATTATACGCTAACTATGCTATAGGCAATTTAAAAAGCTAATTATCCTACTAATAATTTATATAGCTTTTAAGGTATTGCTTAAGCGTTAAATTTAATCGTTTTATTATTCCGTTTATAATAAAGTGAAAAGTAGTAGATAATTTATGCTTTATACTTAAGGCTTATTTTAAACCTTATAAGAAATTCGAAATAAATTTTTAATCTTTATCTAAAATAATCGAACTTTAAAATCCTCGATTAGCTATAATATATCTTATAAAAGTATAAGATAACTTTTTTACGTTTATAGCTTTATACGTTAAAATAGAATAGCCGTACTTTATTAAACGATTAACTATAACTAAAATAAAATTGTATTTTATACTAGTTATAGGATCTATAGACTTTATTAATTTCGTAATAAAGTTTAAGGCTATAAAGTCTTAAGGTCTTAAAGGAACTTTAAAAGGAATTTAGTTACCGTAAGGCTTATATTATATAGCCTTAATTATATTGCATACTTCGCATAACTTAATAACTCCTTAGATTTTCTTATGGAGGTTATAGGTATTATAATAGTTTTTAATCCTCTTATATGTTTTTAAAATACCTTAATATCCGTATAAAGAGTGCGAATAAAAATCCGTTATAACTATTTTCCTAGTCTTTAAGGTAAGAAATAGCCTATTCTTATAAAACGCTATTTTACCCTCCTACTTAAGATTCTTATATCCTTTTTTATCGAAGTTCTTATAAGAATTCTTAAGTAATTTTTAAGTAGTAAGATCTCCTTATATGTTAAATAGTATATATAATTTCTTAAACTCTAAATTACTATTATTATTTAGAAATAATAAGGTTTCTTTATAAGGCTCTTTTTTATTATTAAGGTCTAGTTATCGGCTAATTATATTAGCTTCGTTATTCTTTAAACCTTTCTTATAAATAATCTTATAGTTAAATTCCGAAAGGAATTTAGCCTATCTTATTTACCTAGCATTTAACCGCTACGTCGTAGTAAAATAACTAACATTCTTATAATCTATATAAACCTTAAGTTTATATTTATTCCTTAAAATATAATGTCGAAATTCTTTAAAAGTATATATAATAGCTAAGAATTCTTTATCGTAAATTAAGTATTAAATCTTAATACTTACTAGCTTCTTCGAATTAAACGCTATAAGTTTAAGAATATTATTCTTATCGCGCTAACTTAGTTATGCTCTTAATAAAAAATGAAAAGCATCCGTTTTTAACTTTAACGGCTTCTCTATATTATAGGTATTTTATATAGGTTCTTTAATAAGTAATCCTTAAATCTTTTTAAAAGCTTCGTTTACCTTTAAGTTCTACTTAAAAGGGGCCGTTTTAGCTTTCTTTAATACCGATAATATTAATATAAATATCTTAAAGAAGTCCGATATAAACTTCGTAAAATAATTTATATATCCTATAAAGCTTTAAATTTCCTTAATATTCGTAGGAACTAGCTAATCTTTAATTAAAGAAATCTTTTAAAGGTCTATTCTTATATAAAAGAGAGTAATTATATACCTTAAGAATTCTACTTTTTATATATAAAAGCTATATTTCTTTAGTAAGATATATAAGCTAGCTTTTCTTAACGCTTTTAGTACTATATCGACTTCTTTATAGTAGTACTTTAGCGTATTAAAGTATATAATAATATTATCTAGATAAGCCGTGTAGAATCGGTCTAAATAAGGATTTAATATACTATTTATTCTCTTTTAAAAGGTTACTAGTATATTAGTTAATCTTAAAGACATAACTAAAAGTTTATAAAGTCCGGTTCGCGTTTAAAAGGCTATTTTAAATTCGTCTCCTTTTTTAATATGTCTTTAGCTATAAGTAGATTTTAAGTCAACTTTAGTATACTACTACTTATTAGCTAATCTATCCCTTATTTTACTTATAAAAGGTAATAAAGTCCGGTCCTTTATCGTATTATTATTTATCTTTTTAAAATCGATATAAAGTTAAGTTTTTTCTTTATCTTTGCTATTCTTCGGAGTAAATAATATAGGAGCTTTATATTTTAATTTAAACTCTTTAATATAACCTTTTCGTAGGTCTTTATCGATAAGTTCTTTTAATAACTTTAAATACTTCTTATCTAAGTTATATATCTTATAGAATTTAGGCTTAGAGCTTTCTTTTAACTTAATTTCGTAATCCTAACTACCTTATAGCGGTAATTTATCTTAAAGTAGCCGCGTAAATATATCGAAATATCTCTTTAAGATATTTTTAGGTATTTTTAAATAACGATCCTTAAGGTGTTTTAAGTTAATAGTACCTTCCGAACATCTCGTATACTATATTCGCTTTTTAGGGTATTTTAAATTAATAGTACCTTCCGAACACTATAAGCTATTCCTACGTATCTTATTCTTAATCTTTCTCTTATTCCGTTTCTTCTTAATCGTATCTTTTTACTTAGGGTATTACTACTTAATATCCTTTAAGGTATTCGATAGATTTTCTTTTAATAAATTATAATTAGCTTTATAATTATCTCCTTAGCTTTTAGTATCTTTACTAAGGTTTAGCATTGTTTTCGCTTGCATTATACTAATCGTAGTTGCTTTATCTTTAGTTATACTAGTTATCTTATTGTTTTTTATTATAATATCTATTAGTGCGATATTTATATTTTTATAAGAAGCTTTATTATCCTTATTATTACTATTCCTTATATAGTTATCGTTAAGTATTACTATATTTAAATTATTTAAGGGTTTCGTTTTAAGGTCGTCCTTTATAAGACGTTAAAGAGGAATATTTAAAGTATCGTCTTTAAGCCTTAAAAGGCCTTTATCCTAATCTATTATAAGATTATATTTCTATAAAAAAGGTAGTCTTATTATAATATTATAGCGAATAGCTAAGACGTCGAAGGAATCTTTAAAGTTATAAATGCTAATTATATACTTAAGAGGTTTAGTCTTTAGTATAATCTTGCCGTTATTATACTTAAAGGGTAATTCTTTTAAAAAAAGAAGCATATAAGGCTTATCTTTTTTTTATAACGTAATTCTAAATAATTTACTATTATAAAGGAAATACAGCTACTTATCGCACCGCAATCTATTAATAGATTAAGGCGATACCCTCTTAATGTTAATAAAAGAGTTATTTTTATACTTTAAGAATTATTATTTAACGTAAGTAAGTTCTTTTTACTAAGAAATAGCCTTATTATTCTTAAGCTTGTTAGTTTTTTACTTCGTTTACTAATATTCCGGTAGATCTTAATTCTTTTTACGGAACTAGTTTTTTAAGTTATTAAGCCTCTTTATAGCTTTAAAACCTAAATCCTTAATAACAGCATAATCTTTTATTGCAGTATTATTAATAAAAACTTCTTTAATATAAATTATCTTATTATATTATCTAAGGTTATTATACTTATTTTACTACGTTTCTAGCTAGTTTATAAGCATATCTTTTAAGAATCTCTATACTTTTAAAAGCATATTTAAAATATAATTCTTATTATAAAGATTATAATTAGTTTCGAAATACTCGCTATATTGTCTAGACGTATTTTTAATAGCTAAGTTAAGGAATTCCGTATCTTTCTTAAGCTTATCGGCTAGCTCGTCGTTCTTTTTCTTAAGATCGTCTTTATCTTTAATTAAGTTAGTAATATATATAAAAAGAGATACGTAATCTTCCTTTAGCTTAATTATCTTATTTGTTAAAGCTAAGTTACTATCTTAAAGGTTTTCGATAATCGTTTTATTATACTACTTAAAGAGTAAAAGTTATTCGATTTTAACCTAGTTATTAGTGTTTTCTTATATAAGTTCCTCTTTATTAACTTTAATATCCTTTTTAAGGTTTTCTATAAAAACCTTAGTATTAGTAGTAAGTTTTTTAGTTATTATAGCGGGTTTATTAAAAGTCTTCCTTAGTTTAAGAAACTATCCGCTTCCTTACTTATTTAAGAGGTATATAAAGTAGTCGTCTTTATAGTATTTAGTTTAAGATAACTACTTATACGCCCTATCCTTAGTAGTAATAACTATATTAAGATATTTTATAAAAGGAGTATAAGGTCTATTACTATCTTCTTTCTTAAAAGAGGGCTCTTTATCTATCTCTTATAATTTAAAGTTTTCGGGATTATAGCTACTATAATCTTTTATATTTAAAGGTATAACGTTCTTATTAAAATAAGGAGCGTTTTTGTTATCTTTATAAATAGTCTTAAAGGAAGTTTCGTGCTTATAATTATCCTCGGTCTTAAAAGCATTCCTCTACTAGTTATCTAAGCTTTTAGCTTTTATCTTTATCTTAGGTTTTTTTTTATAAAGACCTTTAAAAAGCAAACTAGTCTTAAATAAACTAAAGGTCGGCATAATAAGCTTAGTATTAATTTCTTTAGTATCCTTAATCGAAGGTAGTAGTAAAGTATATCGCAGATTATAAGCTAAAAGGGTATTATTATTACGAATAGGTATATTCCTTCCTTTAAAGAAATTCCTTTTCTTAATATAATCTCTTACGATATAGCCTTCCCTTATATAGTTAAAGCATTAAAAAGCTTTCTTAGCGGGCTTTAGCAGGCTCGCTTTAAGGGTATTTAGGTTTATTATATTACTTAAGTCGCGCTATCGCTTTTTAGTATTTTTCTTAATAACCCCGCTAAGAGTTAAATAGTTCTTCTTTTACTACTAGCGTTTATCCTACTTATCGTCTATCCGGACTGCTAGACTAATTTAGTTTAATAGCGTCTTTAGCCTATTTAAGCGGTAAATTTCGTCTTTAACTTCTTTTTTAAGACCTTTGTAAAAAGTCACTATAAAGGCATCGTCTTCTTATTTTAGCTTAGAGGTTATCTATTAAAATTAAGCTACGTAAGCCGATAAAGATATAACTTACTTAAGGCTTCTTAATTTATGCTTTGCTAATCGTTACTTATCTATAATTCCGAACGTTTTTCGTAGAGCTTCTTCGAAGTTATCGAAATTCTTAAAAATATTCTTCGTCTTAGAATTCCTATTTTTAGGACTATTATCTATATAGTCCTTAAGAATCGGTTCGAACTACATTGCTACTAAGCCTTATAAGCAACGAAAAGTAAATATAACTTTTACTACTTTTTAATTTATCTTAGTAAGATAAAACTAAAAATCAGCTTTAAGAGAGGTAATAAACTCTTATAGCTTAGCTAATTCTTTAGTATAAGGTTCGGGAGCCTTAATCTTTAAATTAAAACTACTATCTATAAAGCTTATAAGGGGATAAGAAAGCTCTAGATACCTTAAACTAGCTTATAGCTAACTAGTTAGCTATAGTATTATAAAAGTAGATATTCTCCTTTTATTCATTATAATTAAATAAACATAATTATAATAAATACCTTTTGCTTACTTAATAGCTTAAAGAACCTACTAAGTATATAAATACTAAGTATTTTTTATTAGAGCTATTAGCTATTAAGTTCGTAAAGATTCTTATAAGCTAGTTTTATATTGCGGAACCTTTAGTGTTTCTTAAATACTAAGTAGTAAGGCGTAATTTATTTAATTTAAATTTACTAGCTAGAAAGGGAGAAGAAGACTTAGTGCTAACTACTAAACTAAATAAGGTAAGGGTATCTTATTATGCGGATTTCTCGTATTAAAACTAGCTAAAGAAGAAAAAAGAAGGAAAAGAAAGGAGTTAAGGGAAGAAAGAAGAAAGACCTCTTTTTTTACCTTTTTAAGGCTACTAAAAAGCTTTCCTTTTATATGCTTTTATATGCTTTTATATGCTAATTTATAACTTATACTTTATATAACTTATAAGGTTACTAAACTACTTCTTAAGCTAATAAAAATAGCTTGCGCTATCTTTATTATTAGTTATAAGTAATATACGCTTTATTACTTATAATTAGCTTATAAGACTAGATATTCTTATCTTAAAACCTTTTACGAGATTTTATTTTCTCTTAAAAGGAGGTCTCTTACCTTAGCTTTATGCGAGGTATTAGTCGATTATAAAAGGTATTAGTCGATCTCTTTAATACTAATCCTATTATTAGCTAAAGCTAACCTTAGCCGAATATAAGCATATTTAACTTATACCGCTTATAGCTAATACTAGCCGTCTTTAACTATTAAGCTATATTGTCTCTTCTTATAACTACCGGTATTTACTTTAATAGTTATAACTTATAACTAGCAGTATCTACTTTACTAGTTACTCCTTTATATTTAGCGGTATTTACTTTACTAGATATTAGTATTTTTAGTACTTAAGATTACTAACGGAATAGGGTTTCCGTTATAGCCGGCTTAATCCTTTTCTTAGCTATGTTATAGCGTTAATTTTACTTATTAAGGTTTCGCCCTTTAAGTCTTTTTAGTCTTTAGTCGCCCCTTTTATTATATTATTTTAACCTTAAAATAGCTACTTAGTTTACTAAACCTTTTTTAGCTTTACCGCGATTTATACTACTTAATTAGTATATACTAAGAAGCTTAAGGTTAAAAGATTTACTATCGCAAGTACCTCCTTAAAGCGGAGGCTTAAGGCGCCCTTTAAGAATATAATTTATATATTATATAGCTATAACCCCCCTCCCGCTTTAAAGAGCCTTTATTTAAACTTTAAGAGAAACGCTATAGACTTTTAGTTCTTGCTTTATTTAATCGTGCGGATAGCCGCTATAGCTCGCGATAAGATATTAATATTAAGGTAAATTAAGTATAAGTACTTATAAAACCTTTACTAATTATAACCTTAGTCTGTATTAATACTATAATATATCGTTATAGCTTACTATAGCCTTATATTTAAGTACTTATAAATTAAGTTAAAGACCTCTTATAAGCTAAAGAAGAAGTTTTAGTTAATCTCGTACTCTTTATATATATATTATGCTTAAAGCGTTAAGTAGTAACGCTAAGTATTAAACTTCTTTAGCGCTAAGAGTAGCTTTTACTAATCCTTTTTCTTTATTGCTTTCTTTTATATTATAAGTATTATAGCCCTTACTATTATATTTTCAGGTAGTATTAAGCCGCCGGTTAATAAGCCGGCCCCTTTTTATATATATATCCTTATTATCTCTTTTAGCTTTTATATTAAAGCCTTAAATAAACTTATTAACTATTGAATTTACTGCTAGCGAGCTTAAACTTAGTAGCTCGTTTTAATAGCCCTTACTTATAGTAAAAAGATCGCTACTATAAAGAAATAGTGCGGTAATACTATATTATTAAAAGGTCTTACCTTAGCTTTAGTTAAAGGTTAAGATAGTAATTATCGTTTATATACCTATATCTTATATACTAATATATAAGTAGCCGGAATGCTTATATCTTATATTTTATAATAATTACCGCCTTAAAAGAAAAGACAATAACGTCCTTGTTATCTATAAGATAAGACCTTTTTAGTTTATTAAGCGAGTAGCTAAAAGCTACGCACGCTTATATTATTCCGCGAGCCTAGGGGGAGCTTATTTTTATACGGACTTATAGGTTTACTTTCTCGCGCGGGAATCAAACTTATAGTTAAGGAATTACTACTATTAACTAGAAAGAAATAGTAGAATAATACTATACTACTAAAAGGTCTCGCCCCGGCCTTAGTTAAGGGTTAGGATAGTAATTATTATTTATATGCTTAAATCTTATATACCGAAATATAAGTAGCCGGAAAGCTTATATCTTACGTTTTATAATAATCGCTTATTTAACCCTCGTTTTAATATTAGCCTCTTTTAGCCCTCCCTCTTAGCTCCTTAAAGCATAGCCCCCTTATATTAAGTGCCCTTTTTACCCGCGCTATATTATAAGTAGTAAGTCTCTTCTTAGGTTATATAACCTTATTTAAAAAGAGCCTTAAATATATTAAAAGCCGGCGTATACTTCGTTTAGTAGTATATAGCCGAATAATTATTTATTTTATTTTAAAAGGAAGGGGGCAATTTCTATTTAGGCTATATAGCTTCTTACTTTATATAGTTCGCTTAAGTAGCCTATACTTAAATTAAGTTTAGGTTAAGGTTAGGCTAAGTTTATGCAAAGTCTTATACAACTTTAACTATACGTTAGCCTAACCTTAAGTTATTTACTATAGTATAACTATAGCCCTTCTTATAGTATAGCTTGTAATAACTATATATTATTTCTCTACTTACTTTAATCTACTTCTTATTATATATAAGCTTTTAAATAGCTACTAAAATAACAAAATAAGAGTTTTACTACTTAGTTACTTATTCCTACTTTTTATTTACGAGCTAATTCTCTTTATATTAATTGCCTTTTTATTAAATGCTTTAAATAGGCTTTTGTTACGTTTTAGGGTTATAAGCCCGGATCTCTTTTACCTTATATAAAAGAAAAAATTAGTTATTACGGCACTTAAATTTTATTACGCCTTTACTAGTTAATTACGCCCTTTAAAGGTAAAAAAGCGCTCTTTATATAGAAAATTGCCTAAAAAAGTACTTTTATTTACGCAGCCTTATTTTCCTCCTTTACGAAAATAATAAAATTTACAAGCTCTTTAAAGGGAACTGTCTTTCACAGCCTATTAAACTAAAAACGTTTAATTATAACGATATAAAAATACGCTACTTCTTATAGAATTTGGGATTAAATCGATCCCTTAATTGCATTTAAAAACCTCTTTTTATAGCTTCTTAAGAAACTCTTAGTCTTATAGATAAATCCTTAAGTAGAAAGAATTACTAACCTTTTTATCCATAATTTAAAAACCTATAGGTTCTTTTACTCTTAGTATTAAACTAATTTACAAAGCTATATAGACTAGCAAAAGGCCTTTTTTACTTAATAGCAATATATTTTAAAAAGTATTAAAAATTACTATTTTATTATTATAGATCTTTATAATATTGCTACCAAGCTTTTTTTTCTTATAAAGACAAGTATAGCTATCTATATTAAGTAGAGAAAGAGAAGTCTTTTTAAATTTTCAAAAGATTTTATCTTAATTTAAAAAAACCAACCTAGCTACTTAGATTATAAACTAATAAAAGGCCTTTACAGATATAAAAAGAACGTAGCTCTTAAAGGTTTAAGGCCTACGCTTTATACAAAGCTTTTAAAAGGCTATTTTCAGCCTTTATAGCTCCTTTACTAATTATTAAGTCGACTAAATAAACGACAAAGTAAGATTTAATAAAGACAGGTGGCAGGAGACGATTTTAGACAGCATTAAAGATTTAGAGATTTTTTAAAGGCAATAAGCTACGAAATCGAGAAAGAAATTAAAATCTATCTCCTTTACTATTTTCTAAGGCTACTCTTTTAAGGACCTTTCTTTTTCTTCGGCCCCTTCGTTACTTTTTTGCCTTTTTACAAGACGGTATTATTATTTAGACTGTTTTTATTATAATAAAGAAATACGACTAAACGGCTAAAACCTAAATATAAAAATCTTAAAAACAATGAACAAATACCTTACTATCCTTCGTATTAAAGCCTCGGTCGAAAACTTCTTTTATAAGGCCGAGAAATATAAATCTGCAAATCTTTATATAGATTCTAAACCTACGGAAAACCCGTATTTAAGAAATATATTAATATAAGCTTTAACCGCAGCTTAAACGGCCCCTCTTACTATATTATAAGTACTCGCATAGACGTACTTATTAAAACATTTATTTATCCTTAATTATAGATTAAATAAGTATATTTATAACACCTAAAACCGCTTCTTAAATTATTTACTAATATAAGCCTTAACCTTAACAAGCTCCGGAGAGTCTAAAATCTTCGAATACGGCACCGTCTTTATGCGAATTTCTACTAGATTATTTTAGTTAAATAACGTTACCTTTATACTAACTTTTTATATAAGCGTTGCTTTCTTACTAAAATTATAACAAGCAAAAATACACGCGAATTCTTAAAAAGGTAGTATATTTACTACTACTAAGAAAGTCTATATAATATAGTTTTTAGTTAATTAATACGTTATTAAATTTAACAAAATTAAAGCAGCTTCTTTTTCTACCCCGATTTCTTCTTTATCTTTTTCTTTTTCTTTTCTTCCTCTTAATCCGACTCTTTTTTATTCCGGAAGAAAAGAAAAAACCTATTATAACTACTTCCTCCTTTTCTCTTTAGCTTTAGTATAAAAGACTAAAGCACTTTAATAAGTAAGCGTTGTGAAAAACCCTTTTTAGTAAAGGTATATCTATTCTTTTATTTTTTACTATCCCCGACTATAAGCCTTATAGGCTTAGGAAAGCGAAGAAATTTATATTACGAGTATAACTAGCTACGAAAGCTACGAGGCCTTTTTATTAGATTTTTTATTACCTCTTTTTGTTACCGGATTCTTATAAAAAAAAGGTTGCTTTCCTTATTAAGGACGATTTTACTAACTTAATTTCTATTTATACCCTTCTGAATTTAATATAAAAGACGCTTCACGACTACCTTATAAGCTTTTTAAGCTTTATATAGAAGTGATTTAACCTTACTATTTATAAAATTTATAAGAATAATAATAAAGCCTTAAAAAAACTAGGAATTTATAACGGAATAAGGGATTATTAACGAATCTTCTGCCCCTTATAAACTAGCTTAAAATGGCTTTCTAAAGCGTGCTAAGAGGGTAATTTCCTTAAAGGCTTATATAATACGAGATTTCTTAAATTTACTTATTACCCTTAATTAAGGAGCATATAGGTGTAGAAGAGAGCAGGCTTATAGCCACGAGTAAGGGGATTATAGAGATACGAAGAGTGTGCGAAAAGGTAAAGAAATAGGTGAGATATGTGTGTGTAAGGTTAATGATCTATCTAAGGTAAAGGGGGGACTAAGGCTTCCTTATATAGACAATTCCCAAGCTATAATTAACTTAAGTGATTTGGAAAAGAGCCCCCTGTCTAGCATAGCTATGCATAGTGGGCTAATAGCTATTATTAGGTTAATATTGTATTTATAAGCCTAGGGATTAATCCCGCAAGGAATACGAGGTGGCGTAGCGACTTAGCACGGATTATATATATAGTCTCCACACATACCTCTTCCTAATCTACTTATATCTTGCTTATATGTAGGTAGAATAATACAAGGAAATATATATAGTATGTAGAATTATATAGCGAATTTAATGTATATTTCAGCGTATTTATATAATGTGTTATTAATGCTATATTTAGCCTATAGGCTGCGGAAGAGTATATTTTACTCCCTTATAGCCTCCCTTAAGGGGTACTTATAGTATATAAGTGCGCTTTAGATATACTAACTAAAGTAAAGTAAAAAACCTTTAAATAAGGAAAGATTCATTTGCTTATAGCTTAAGAAAACCTATTTTATAGGAAAAAACTTAAAGCTTTTAATCTTTCTTAGAGGGAAAAACTTATTATATAATTTTAAGTAAAACCTCTTTATTTTATTATCTAAGGAAAACCTTTATATAGGTAAAAAACCTTAGGTTATATAAAGGAAAGCTAAAGAAAGCAAGAAATAGCTAAAAACCTTTATTATAGGAATTTATATTATAACCTCTTTAATTCTTAGTAAACTTCGGAATTTATCGAATAGTATAAAACCTAATCCCTAAGTAAATATATCTGCTATATTATCCTTAGATTTTATATAATAAACCTTTATCTCTTTTTCTTAAATACTATTACGCGTAAAGTTATATGCTAAGCCTATATGTTTTCTTAGCTTATATGATTTAGGATTCTTTACTATTTGTAAAGCAGATTAATTATCTATAAAGGTTATAGGGACTTTATTTTTAGGTATACGTATAAATATTCCTTCTACTATAGTATTAAAATAGCTATATAAATATAAAGCTTCTTTATTAGCCTCCTAAAGGCATATATATTCGGCCTTATATATAGAGAGTGCTATAGAGTTTTGTTTTTAGCAAGCCTAGCTTATAAGGTTATTATTTATAAAGAAACAGTATCGAAAGACCGACTTACGGTCTATAAGATCACTAGCCTAATTAGCATTAGTATAGGCTTTGAAAAATAACATATTAAATGCTATATTATAGTTATAGTATATGCTTAAGCTAGGATATTTATTTAAATATTTCTCGATCGTATCTACTGCTTTAAAATGTAGTATCTCTAGGTTAGAAGCAAATCTAGCACATAATATTACTACGTATAATATATCTAGCCTTAAAAACAATGCTAAAAATCATAGTAAGCCTATTTATATTTAATATAATAGGATATCTTCTTTTATAGCTATGTAGTCTTCTGTTTTATTTAATTTAACTCCTTTTATAGCAGGGGTTTTTAAGGTTTTAATATTTTGTTTATTACATTCCTTTATCTTATTAAGGGTGTATTTTCCTTAGAATATATATATGTTCTTTTTCGCTCTGTTTATAGTTATAGTCATTCTTAAGAAGTCTTTTACTTCGCTTAAAGATTAAATCTTTAAGACCTTGCTTATTTTATTTATTATGCAAGTTATAGAATCCTCTATAGGCTTAAAAAACAAAAGATCGTCTACGTAAACTAATATAGCTATATGTAGCTTATTGTTTATAAATACCCCTTTGTCTATAGGTAGGTAGGAAAATCCTTGCTCGCTTAGGACCTTAAATAATAAGTTATACTAAAGCATCGGACTTTATTTAAGACCGTATAAAGCTTTCTTTAATTTTGCAACTAGCCTTTTATTTTTATTATACTGCTTATTATTTTTATTTTTATACTTAGGGTCTTTATTTATAATATAGTCTTTATAACCCTATAGTATATTAATCTATATTTCTATATCTATATCTGTATGTATAAATACATTTTTTATATCGTATTATAGTATTTGCTAATTATTAGTTATAGCTAGTATTAATAAGAC
>JAPEBW010001795.1:0-18796 GCA_027405785.1 Ophiocordyceps robertsii | reverse complement strand
CGGCACTAGCGCGGACCGAGGTTATAATTAATAAGAATTCCTTAAGTACCTCGATTCGATCTACCTTAATATTAATATCTAATTGCGGGCAGCGGCGGCTATCCGCATAATTAAATAAGGAGAGAACTAAACGTTCGCGGCGTTCCTCTTTAAGTTTAAGTAAAGGCTCTTTAAGGTAAAAGGGGGGTCGTGGCTATACGATATATAGATCGTATTCTTAAAGGGCGCCTTAAGCCTTCGCCTTAAGGAGGCGCTCGCGATAGTTAACCTCTTAACCTTAAGCTTCTCGGCGTATACTAATTAGGTAGCGTAAATCGCGGTAAAGCTAAAAAGGGTCTAGCAAACTAAGTAGCCGTTTTAAGGCCGGAAGAAGGCAATAAGGGGGGGGACTTAAGATCGAAAAGACTTAAAGGGTAATACTTTAATAAGTAGAATTAACGCTATAACCTAGCTAAAAGGAGGATAAAGCTAGCCCGATATATAAAAGTATTTTACTTATAGGATAATAAGGTATATCGCCCGCTTTTATAAGAAGAAGAAAGAAGGAACCTTATAGGTAGCTATAGCTATAACTAAAGAGGTAACTAAAGTAAATTCCGATTTAAGAAAAGAGGAACCTTAGTATAAAGTTAGGCGTTAAAGGAGAAAGAGAAATAGTAAGTAGCTTAAAGGTTAATAAGGAAGTACCTTATACTAAACTTAGTACTGCTTAAGGTTAGCATTAATAAGAAGAAGGGGCTTAACGTACTTATAAATATAAGCTATAACTACTATGCTATAGTAAGCGAGGGGGTAGCGATAAAGCTACGGATACCCTTCGCGGATAGGATAAAGAGGCTGCTATAGCCTTTTTTAAAGGACGTACTAACGCTTTAAATAAAGGGGATTATAGCGTTTAAGATAAAGATTAACGGGCACTTAAAATAAATATTCGCCTATATAGTACCGGAGTTAAGCTATAATATGTTTTTAAGGAGACTATAGATAAAGAAGAACGAAGTAGTTTATAACGCTAGGGGGGATTAGATTTAGTATAGAAAAGCGGGGATTTAAATCGGCCTTTAAGGATTAAAAGAAGCCGCGAAGATCGCGAATATTTAAGAGGCGAAGCTAGTAAGCGCCTTTATCTTCGCGGCGGAGTGCCGATAGGAAAGGGCTTAAAAGGATAGCTAAGGGCGACGATAAGCGCTTAATATAAGGGCGGTTACGATAAAGGACGTAAAGAGAGCCTTTTAGCCAAAGACGCCGGTTAACCCGGCGGACTATATCCTAGCTTAAGCACTATAAGCTTATCTAGACCTTTTCGCACCCGCGAAGGCACTTAAGCAGCCCCCGTTCCGATTAAGCGTAGACTATAAGATCTATCTTACCTTAAATAAGGATAGTAAGGAACCGCTACTACTATAAGGGCCCCTTTACGATATATTAAGAGAAGAACTCCTTATCCTTTAAAAGACCTTAAACGAGCTACTAACGGCGAATCTTATCCGCTTAAGCAGTTTATTAGCCGCGGCGCCGGTATTATTTATAAGGAAGGCCGATAGCCGACTACGCTTTTACTACGACTACTAAGCCTTAAATATAATTATAAAAAAGGACCGGTATACGCTACTATTAATTATAAAAACGCTAAGGATACTAGCGAAGGTATATTAGTTTACGAAACTTAATATCGTTATAGCGTTTTATAAGATTAAAATCGCAAAGGGCTATAAGTTTAAGACGGCCTTTTAAATAAGGTTTAGATTATTTAAATAGTAAGTATACTTATTTAGCCTTATAAGAACGCCGGCTACCTTTTAGCACTATATTAACTAAGTATTAAAAGACTACCTCTATAAGTTCGTTATAGCGTATATAAATAACGTTTTAATTTACTTATTAAGGTCGCTCCGCGATTACTAAGAGAAGGTAGCAAAGGTGCTTAGAAAGTTATAAAAGGTAGGCCTTATACTAAACCTATAAAAATACGACTTTATAACGAAAAAAGTAAAGTACTTAGGTTTTATTATATAGGCTAAGGGTAAGGTTTAGTATAACCTAGAGAAGATCTAAGCTATTTAGATATAGTAAGCGCTAAAGAACGTAAAGGGCGTTCGGAGCTTCTTTAGGTTTACGAATTACTACTATACCTTTATCCCGCTTTATACTAAGGCCTTATAGTGCTTAAATAGTCTTTATAAAAAGAAGGCGACGTTCTTATAAATAAATAAGCACTAAGCCGCGTTTAAGTTTATCTAAAAGGTATTTTATAACGCGCTAGTATTATAGCTATACGACCTTAAAAGGGAAACGTACTTAAAAGCAGACTACTCCGGATATATAATAAGCGGCGTGCTAATATAAGTAAGACTAAACGGGATATAATACTTAGTTAAGTTCTTCTTAAAATAACTTAATATAGCGGAGTATAACTACTTAATCTACGATAAGGAGTTGCTTATAATTATGCGATACTTAGACTTTTAAGGGGTAAAGTTATATAATACGCTAGCGTTTATAGTGCTAACGGATTATAAGAACTTAAAGTACTTTATAATAAAGAGGAAGTTAAATAAAAGGTAAAGTAAGTAAGTAATAAAGCTCGCCTTATATAACTTTATATTAAAGTACCGCTTAAGAAGGTTAGTAATAGTACTTAATGCTTTATCGCGCTATAATTAAGATAAGCCGGAAAAGGCATTTAATAAAAAGGAAATAAGACGCGTAATATAAATAATCCCGGATAGCGCGCGACTAATAAGACGTTAAGTTCCCCTTAGCGGCGAGTATATAAACCTCCCGCGATAATTAGTATAAAAAGAGCGTATTATCGCGATAATACGGGAAGGGGATAAGAACGCGGGGTTAATCGCCTATATAAGTAAGGCAGACGACCCTATACCTTAAGACGAAGGCGGGGCGAATAAAGGCAGAGTTCGGCTAAAACTTAACCTAAACTTAAGCTAAGACGCGCTTAAGGAATAAGCACGACTAGCCCGCGTATTTAATAAGTAAGAGATCTAAGAGCGGTAAATAGCGATATTACGAAAGGATAAGGAGTATTAAGCAGTATTTTAAGTAGTACGGAACGGCGACCGGTCGCTTACTTTAAAATAGTAATTAAAGGTTTAAGTAAGTAAGTATATAATTAATATAAGGGGGCGCCTTCGCTTTAAAGACTAACTTTAAGTGCTAAATAAGGCTTAATACCTTAAGGAGGGGGAGGACGAAAAGCTAAATAAGCTTTAAGTATTAATCGCTTAGCGGATATATAACTTAATAGCGGTAAGATACTTAAGGCGTAAGGGGACGCTTACGATACTAGCTTAAAAGTTCTTTTAGCTAAGCTAGTTATTAACGGTATACTAGCTTATTATAAACTACGGGCTATGCGGTAAGAGGCACGTTTAAAGGTAACTTTAAAAAGGGCTTTTTTAACTATTGCTACTACTTATATAGCCGTTTATATACTTAATAATAGACTTTATAGTCGACTTACCGCTAATAAAGACTAAGGGCTCTTAAAACCTTTAAATAATAATAGACCGGCTAATAAAAGCAATAACCTTAAAAGTAATGCTAATAATAAGAGTAGTAATATACGCTACTAAGTTCTTATAATCTTACTTTTACTTTTATAAAATGCTAAAATCTATTATCTTAAATTAAGGGATAAACTAAATAAGGCAATTTTAAAAGGAATTTTATTAATAAACCGGGGTCTAAAAAAGCTAAGTTTAGCTTACTACCCGCAAACTAATAAAGCGACGGAGCGCGTAAACTAAGAAGTATAAGCATACCTCCGCGTATATATTTACTATAAGTAAGACGATTAAAGGGCATAGCTACCCTACGCTTAAGCGGCGCTTAATAATTAGGTAGTGTTAATAATAGGTATAAGCCCTTTCTTCGCTATATATAGGTATGATATTAAGCCGATTTAGATCGTATAGGAGGAGGGACCGCTTATACTAAACGCGGAAAGCATATAAAGCCTCGCACGAAGGATAAAGGAAGTCGCCGACTTCCTCTAAACGGCGATCGCTATATTATAGGTAAGGTAAGAGGAGATAGCGAACTAGTCCCGTGCGCTAGCGGAAAGACTTTAAGTAAGCGATAAAGTATAGCTAGATATAAGGAAGTATACTATAGATAGGCCTTACCGGAAGCTTAACTAGTTATATTAAAAGTATACTATAATAAAGGTAGTTAGCTTATATATAGTAAAACTTAATATATTAAGGAGGGTATATAAGAGATTATATATAAAGTTCCTCCGCCGCGTAGTAAATAACCCCTTATTTAGCTAAGTAGTTAATAATTATTAGCTACTACTAGTAATTAAAAAAGATAATAAACTAAAGTATATTATAAAGAAGATTAAGTAAGCTTAGTAAAAATAGATTAAAAGGGGGAGGTAACGCTAAGTCTTAGTAAAGTAGTATAAGTACGCTAACTTAACGTAGTAGCTAATTAGCGACTTTTAGGATATAATCGCCTTAAAGGAATTCGAGGAACGGCATAGTAGCATAATAAAGAACGATAAAGGCGAAGCGGAAGGATTATAGTAAGCCGGGTAAGGGAGCGGGAGATAAGATAAAGGAGTTAGTAAAGAAAAAGATAAAAACTAAGAAAAATAAGAGAGAGTTTCGGGCTACGCTTAGTAGGCGTTAAAACGATTTTAAACGACGGATATAAAGAAGATATACTATAAATATATACTAAGTAAGAATAATAACTAAATAAATAACGGATATAATAAGATATAATAAGATATAAAGTAAATATAGATAGAATATATAAGAAACTAAGACTTAATTTAAGTAAGCTACTTACTACTAACTAATACTAATAGATTAACCTTAAACGTTAAGGTATATTTAGGCTTAATACGCTATAGTAGCGGCGCGGGCTAACTCTATATACTATAGTAATTATTAGTAATATCCCTTTAGCTAGTATTTATTAAAGATTAAAGAACGTATATATAAGTCGGCGCGATAGTCCTTAAACGTCCTTTAAGACGTATAGTCTTAAAGCGTATTAGCGGCGGCAATTATAGCGCCGGTATACTAATATCGCATTAGCGTTATATCGTATAAAGTCTAAGAACGAGGACGTATAAGTAAATAGCATAACTTAGCGCGGGTATAAGCAAAATAATTATAAGCGCGGGGCGAGGCTTAATTTTAGTAAGCGCTATGCTAAGTATCCGTATTAAGAGACGCTATATGTCTAATATACGTAAGGTAAGGGGGGCGCCGTATAGTAGTGCTATATATTACGCTCCGCTTACTAAGCAATAGCAGCGGGCGCGAAGACTAATATAAAGGCGGCAGCATATAGTCGCCGGGCGTGCTAAGGGGCGCCGGACGGGTAGACGCCTATAATATAGCGGGAGATAAGGCGCGGGGAGATATAGTAAATATATTAAGGCGCGGCGCGATAAAGCTATTATAAGAGGGGGCGCGCGCGCGAGAAGATTAATAATTAAAAAAGAAAAAAAGAGAAAGGAGGGAGAGGGAGAGAGAAAGGGTATTTATACTTAAGAACTATAAGCAGCGGAAAGGCAAGGCGTGCCTTAAGCACTAATAATAGCGGTAAGTAAAGAAGATATATTATACTGCTTTAGCGCTACTTAAGATAATATAGCGGCGTAAATAAGCAAGCATATAACGTATTTAATGCCGTAAAGCGATATTAGTTAAGGGAGTGCGTTAATGTATAACTATAAGTATAATAAAGACGACTATATTAATTAATATTAAGCGTAAAGCGGGGGGCGGGGCAACGACGTTATATACCCCGGTGCGCGATAGCTTAAAGGGGGGATAGTATTACGGGCTATACTATAAGAAAAGCTATAGTTATATTATAGCGAATAACTAAAAGTCGGGCCGATATATAGCTAAAGTTATATAAAGCTTTACTTAAACTCGGCCTGACTTTAACCTAAACTTAACTTAAGTATAGGCTACTTAAGCGACCCTTATATAGTATAAAGCTACGTAGCTTAGATAAAGATTTCCCCTTTCCCTTTTTAGCTTTAAATAAACAATTATTTAGCTACGTGCTATTAAACTAAGTATACGTAGGCCCTTAATACTTATTAAGGTATTGCCCTTTAAGTATTTTTAGTCTTAAGTCGCCCCCTTATTACCTTCTTTTAGCCTTAAAACGGCTACTTAGTTTACTAAACTCTTTTTAGCTTTACCGCAATCTACGCTACTTAATTAATATATGCTAAGAAGCTTAAGGTTAAAAAGTCGATTATTATAAGTACCTCTTTAAAGCGAAGGCTTAAAGCGCCTTTTAAAAACATAATCTATATATTATATAGTTACAACCCCCCTCTTACTTTTAAGAGCTTTTACTTAAACTAAAAAAAAAACGCCGTAAACGTTTAGTTCTCTCTTTATTTTATTATGCGGATAGCTACCGCCGCCCGCGATTAAATATTAACGTTAAGGTAAATTAAATTAAGGTACTTAAGGAATTCTTATTAATTATAACCTTAATGTATACTAGTGCTATAATAAGTCGCTATAGTTTTCTATAACCCTTTATTTAAGTAGTTATAGATTAAGTAAAAAATCTCCTTAAAGCTTAAGAAGAAGTCTTAATTAATCTTATACTTTTTTTATATATATTATGCTTAAGGCGTAAAGTAGCAATACTAGCCGTCGAAATTCCTTAGCGCTAAAAGTAGCTTTTATTAGTCCTTTTTCTTTATTGCTTCTTTTTATATTATAAGCGTTGCAGTCTCCGCTATTATATTATAAGGTAGTATTAAACTACTAGTTAGTAGGCTGGCCCCTCTTTATATATACGTCTTTATTATCTCTTTTAGCCTTTATATTAAGGCTTTAAACTAGCTTATTAGCTATTAAATCTATTACTTACTTTCTAAAACTTAGTAGCTCGTTTTAATAGCCCTTACCTATAGCGAAAGGATTTTTTATTTAACTATAGTTTAGATATTAGCCTTTTTTAGCCCTCCCTCTTACCCCCTTTAAGCATAGCCCCTTTACGCTAAGTAAGCTTCTTACTTATACTATATTATAGTTAGTACGTCTTTTCTTAAGTTATATAACTATATTTAAAAGGAGCTTTAAATATATCCAAGGCCTATATATACTTAGTTTAGTAGTATATAGCCGAAATATTATTTATTTAAAGCTAAAGAAGGAAGGGAGAAATCTTTTTTTAAGCTATATAGCTTCGTACTTTATAAGGGTCGCTTAAGTAGTCCGTACTTAGGTTAAGTTTAGGTTAAGATTAAGCTAAGTTTAAGTAAAGTTTTATATAACTTTAGCTATACGTTGGCTTAACTTTAAGTTATTTACTATAATATAACTATAGCTCTTTTTATAGCATAGCCTATAATAGTTACTTGCTTTAAAAGAAAAAAAAAGAAAAAACTTTATAAGTAGTTATAGCTATAGCTAAGAAAAGAATTTAAAGAAACTTTAATTTAAAATAAAAACCTTAGTATAAAGCTAAGCACTAAAAAAAAGAAATAGTAAATAGCATAAACTTTAAGAAAAAAGCACTTTATACTAAGCTTAGTACTACTTAAGTTTAATATTAAGAAGAAGAAAAGGCTTAATATACTTTTAGATATAAGCTATAATAACTATATTATAATAAGTAAAAAAGTTATAATAAAGCTATAATTATCTTTTATAAAGAAGACTTAAAGGCTATTATAGTCTTTTTAAAGAATATATTAATACTTTAAATAAAAGGGATTATAGTCTTTAAAATAAAAATTTATAAGTACTTTAAATAAGTATTTACTTATATAAAACTAAAGTTAAGCTATAATATATTCTTAAAGAGACTATAAATTAAGAAAATAAAGGTAGTTTATAACGCGAAGAGGGACCGGGTTAAGTATATAAAAGTAAGGATTAAAATCGGGTTTTAAAGGTTAAAAAAGGTATAAACATCGTAAATATTAAAACAGTTAAGCTAATAAGCGCTTTAATCTTTATAGTAAAGTATTTATAAAAAAAAGCTTAAAAGGATAGCTAAAAGCGGCAATAAGTACTAAATATAAAAGCAATTATAATAAAGGATATAAAGAGGGCCTTTTAGCTAAAAATACTAATTAACTTAGTAGACTATATTTTAACTTAAGTACTATAAGCTTACTTAAACCTCTTTATATTTATAAAGGCGCTTAAGTAGCCTTTATTCTAACTAAGTATAAACTATAAGATTTACTTTACTTTAAATAAAGATAATAAAGAGCTACTACTATTATAAAGGCCTTTATATAATATATTAAAAGAAAAGACTTTTATTCTTTTAAAGACTTTAAATAAGTTATTAAAAGTAAACCTTATTTACTTAAGTAGCTTATTAGCTATAAAGCTAGTATTATTTATAAAAAACACTAATAGCTACTTATACTTTTATTATAACTACTTAGCTTAAAATATAATTATAAAAAAAGATTAGTATATACTACTATAAATTATAAAAACGTTAAAGATATTAATAAAGGTATAATATTTTTTAAAACTTAATATTATTATAGTATTTTATAAGATTAAAATCGCGGAGGGCTATATTATAAAATCTAAACGACTATAACTAAACTCTTTACCTTACTCTTAAGGAGCCTTATAAAACCCCGCGATAAAAACGCTTAAGCATATACTATAAAGAATTAAAAGCCTATCCGACTATAGTTTACGATATCTTTAACTATAAAAGATACTATAAAAACTACTAAGCGGATTCCGCTAGTATCTTTAAGGGATATTTAAGGATTTCCGTAGGATATCTTAACTATAGTTTAACTGGTTTTTAACTATAAAAGCACCTTAAAAGATATAGGATAAACTTTACTACGATTTATAAAGGATATTTAAGGATATTTAAAGGATTTCCTTAATTATAGTTTATAGTATTCTTAACTAAGCTTATACTTAATTTATTAAGTAGTTTTATATAGATATTTATAGTTTATTTATATACTAACGATAAATAAAAAGATAGTATAGTTAAAGATCTTTAAAATTAGCTTAAAAAACTAAGTATAAAGTAGCTAGGTTTACTTTAAAGAAAAAAGAAGCTTTTTATAATTTTTAAACCTTTATATACGTTTTTATATTATAGTTAGTTTATTATATTAAGCTAACTAATAGTAATTAGTTTATAGTATTCGCCTTAACTAATAGTAATTAGTTTATAATACCGGCCTTAACTAATAGTAATTAATTCGCGCCTTATTTTCTTATCCTTATATTATAAAGTATAGTAAATAGTAGTAATTCTTATATTTTTAAATAGAAATCCTTTAAATATCCGCTAAGCGTAAAGCGACTATATTATATAATTAAGTACTTATCTTATAAGAAGTTAAATACTAAACGATATTTTTTTCTATAAGAAGCTCTTATTAGCCTTTAAGTTTAACCTTAATAATAAGCACCTTTTTCTTAACGCGCTTATAATAGAACTTTAAAATAAGCAGGCTATAAAAGCGGAAAAGGCCGCGGGTTACTAAGTATACTAGTTTTATAATTTCTTTTACTCTTTTTTAAAGTATTATACCGCAATAGCTTTTAAAGCTAAATAAGATATAAAACGAGTCCCGCTTAGCTAAGCTAAGACTATTACCTATTAAGAGGCAATCCGCTTTTAAAATACTAATAAAAAATAAACTATAAAATAATAAAACTTATATAATTAAGTAAACTAAATTTAGTATTACTTAAATAGATTAATTATCCTTTAAATAATAAAAGTAAGGATAAGCTAACCTTAAACTTATTTAGCTCCCCGCCCGCTAAATAACTTTTAGATTAAGCTTATAATAAAGTTACTTTTTCTTTAAAATAATAAGCTTAGCGGATATTTTTACTATATACTATTAATAAAGTTTAGTTTATAAGCCTTAACCGGAAATCCGCTTTTAAGGATACTTAGTAGTTTCTTAGTTTAGTATTACTATTTAGCCTCGTCCGCTATAGTAACCCTTACTAAAGCATTTTCGGGACTTTTAATTAATAAAAACGAGCTTTTTATACTTAAGGCCTTATAGCGTACTAAATTTTAAGATATATATAAGATAAAAGGTTAAGGGCTTAATAAAAGTATTAAGACTAAGTCCTTAATAATAAGCGACGAAGATATAGTAAACAATACTTTTAGTAAGCTAAACCTATTTATACTTAGCGCGTAGATACTAAGATTAAGTATAGCTTTAAGCCCTTTAGTAAGAATAGTAGTAATATCGAATAAATAATTCCTTAGTCTTTTTTAAGCACTAAAAAAAGAAAACGCGCTTACTAAGCCTTAAGAAAAACCTTAATTATAAGCTAAGGATATAAGGAGATTTAACCTATTAAGACCGCTAAAAGCATCTTTTAACGAGGTTTAAGAAGATAATAAAGCTAATACGTTTTAAAAAGTTAACCGTTTTATTAACTTTATCTACTAAAACGCTAATAAAAGCGAGGCCTATATAAACGAATTAGCTATTTAATTGCTCTTTTTCTTTTAAAGAAGTATAGCGAAAGAGTATTTTAAAGACCTTTTAAAACTATAATAAGAAAAACTTAGCGATCTTAGTATTAAACTAAGCTAATAAATCTCCGCCTTATAAAAACGGTTCGAAATCCGCTTAAATATAGCTATATAAGCACTTAATAAGGAGCACTTTACTATTAATAATATAGTAGTAAGGTCTAACTTTAAGTCTTAGATATTATACTTATAATATAAAGCTAAGGCTATGCTTTATTAACTTTAATATAGCTTATTTTAATTTAAAGCCCGCTGGTTTTATATTATATAATAGCGATAAACTTTATTATTAAGCTCTTAATAGTTTAAGCTAAACAATCTTTATAAAAAGATCTTATAAAGAACTTCTTTAATACTTTACTAACTATAACTAAAAAGTTCTTAAAGATATATCTCCTTATCTTAAGTAATAATTAGTTTATAGCGGAAATTTAAGTATAAGCGTTATATACTAAGCTACTCCGCGCTAATAAAAAGATTTTAAAGGGGATAATCTTTAATTAAGACGTAAAGTTTACTTTAGTATTTTAGCAGACTTTATAATAAGCTTTTAGATTAAAGCTTTTTATATTTACTACTTAGTACCTTTAAACTAATAGCTTATTAAAAAGGCGAAATTAAACTATAAAAACCGCGCTATAATTCTTTCCTACTAATTTCCTAGACTTATACGAAACTAATATACTAATCGCCTTTTAGTTAAGCCTTAACAATTCCTTTTTTTAGTAATTTTTAAAGCTTTTAATAAGCTTATTATAAGGATAAGAATAAATAATAGCCTCCGGTTCCTTAATAACTACTTATACCTATTAAATTAATAAGTCTTATAAAAAGAAGCTAAGTTAGTTATTACTAATACTTAAGCTGCTATAAAAGATAAATACAATAAGAAATACCGCTTATTAAAATTTAAGCCTAGCGATTAAGTTTAGCTATAGCTTAATAAGGGTTATTATATCGCGGATAGTAAGCCGGCGAAGCTTTAAAAAAGACGCACTACGCTATTAAAAGTTACCGCTAAAGTAAAATAGCTTATATACTAATTTAATATAAAAAGGTCCCTTAATATCTATTTAGTTATTTTAATAATATATCTACGCTTAGTAAATAAGCTAGCTATACGCTTAGGCTTAGTTTAAGCTAAAAAGACACTTTACTTAAATAAGTAAAAAGTAAAACGAATCTTAAAAAGCTATATTATAAAGAAAAGCAGCGGAAAGCTAAAAAAGAAGTTTCTTATTACTTAAAAAAGCTAGCTAAGTAGCTAGAACTTATAAGTAAACGAAAAAGCGGTCTTCTTATTAATTATTATAAAAGCCTTCGAAAATATATAAGAAAAGTTAGCTATTTAAGTAGTTTAAATAAAAGCATAATACGCGGCCTTTATAACTTAAAATAAAACTGTTTAACTAAGAGAATTAAGCGGAAAGGCCTAAGTATAAGACTTAAAAGCTACTATAAGTTATATAAAACTATAACTTATTATACTAAAAGTAATTAGTTATTTTAATAATAATATACCGCTATTTACTTTAAGTAATAAGGCCTTTTTAGCCTTATAGTATACTTATTTAAATTCTTTTCGCTGCTTACTCTTTTTCCTTTTTTTTTTTTTTATAACTATATTTCTTTTTATAGCTAGCCTTAGCCTACTATACCTTACTTACTCCTATATATAGAACTTTTTTTACCTTAAGCTTATAATCTTTATACTTTTATTTTAAGTCTCTTTATCGTTTAATATCTTTTATAGTAAAGATTAGCTATTTTATAACTACTTCTTTAGCCCGCTTTTTTATAAGCCCTTATACTTTTAATATAAAGAATATAAGTAAGTGCTTAAGCTTTATAAAAATAAGGCGGCTTTCTTTTATAGCCTTAAGTCCCTTAATATTAAGGGCCTATAAGCACTTAGTTTAGTAGCACGTAGCTAAATAATTGTTTATCTAAAGCTAAAAAGGGAAGGGGGAAATCTTTATTAAGGCTACGTAGCTTTATACTATATAAGGGTCGCTTAAGTAGCTTATACTTAAGTTAAGTTTAAGTCGAAGTCGGGCTAAGTTTAAGTAAAGCTTTATACGACTTTAGCTATATGTCGGCCCGCCTTTAAGTTATTTATTATAATATAACTATAGCTTTTTTTATAGCATAGCCCGTAATACTATCCCCCCTTTAAGCTATTACGCACCGGGATATATAATATTATCGCCCCGCCCCCCGCTTCGCGCTTAACGTTAATCGGTATAGTTATCCTTATTATACTTATAGTTATATATTAACGCACTCCCTTAACTAACGTCGCCTTATAGCGTTAAATATATTATATACTTATCTATTTACGCCGCTACGTTATCTTAAGTAGCGCTAAGGCGGTATAATATATCTCCTTTACTTACCGCTATTATTAGTACTTAAGGCACGCCTTACCTTCCCGCCGCTTACGGTCCTTAAGTATAAATACCCTTTCTTTTTCTTTCTCCCTCCTTTCTCTTTTTTTTTTTTAATTATTAATTTTCTCGCGCGCGCGCCCCCTCTTATAATAGCTTCGTCGCGCCGCGCCTTAATATATTTACTATAACTCCCCGCGCCTTATCTCCTACTATATCGTAAGCGTTTACCCGTCCGGCGCCCCTTAGCACGCTTAGCGACTATACGCTACCGCCCTCGCGTTAGTCTTCGCGCTTACTACTATCGCTTAGTAAGCGGAGCGTAATATATAGCACTACTATATAGCGCCCCCCTTACCTCGCGTATATTAAACGTATAGCGTCTCTTAATACGGATACTTAGTATAGCGCTTATTAAAATTAAGCCTTGCCTTAAGCCCGTAATTATTTTGCCTACGCCCGCGCTAAGTTATATTATTTACTTATATATCTTCGTTCTTAGACTTTATATAATATAACGCTAACGCGGTATTAGTATACTAGCGCTATAGTTACCGCCGTTAACGCGCTTTAAGACTATATATCTTAAAGGACGTTTAAGGACTATCGCGCTAACTTATATATACGTTCTCCGATCTTTAATAGATACTAGCTAAAAGGATATTATTAATAATTACTATAATATATAAAGTTAGCCCGCGCCGCTACTATAGCGCGCTAAGCTTAAATATACCCCGATATTTAAGGTTAATCTATTAATATTAGTTAATAGTAAGTAGCTTACTTAAATTAAGTCTTAGTTCCTTATATATTTTATCTTTATTTACTTTATATTTTATTATATTTTATTATATTTATCGTCTATTTAGTTATTATCCTTACTTAGTATGCGTTTATAGCGTATCTTCTTTATATCTATCGTTTAAAATCGTTTTAATACTTACTAAGCGTAGCCCGAAACTCTTTCTTATTTTTCTTAGTTTTCGTTTTTTTCTTTACTAGCTCCCTTATCCTATCTCCCGCTCCCTTACTTAACTTACTATCGTCCTTCCGCTTTGCCTTTATTATTTTTTATTATGCTACTATGCCGTTCTTTAAATTCCTTTAAAGCAATTATATCTTAAAAGTCGCTAATTAGCTACTATATTAAGTTAGCATACTTATACTACTTTACTAAGACTTAGTATTACCTCCCCCTTTTAATCTATTTTTACTAAGCTTACTTAATCTTCTTTATAACGTACTTTAGTTTATTATCTTCCCCGATTATTAGTAGTAGCTAATAGTTATTAATTACCTAGCTAAGTAAGGGGTTATCCGCTATATAGCGGAGGAACGTTATATATAGTCTTTTATATACCCTCCTTAGTATATTAAGTTTTACTATATATAAGCTAACTACCTTTATTATAGTATACTTTTAGTATAGCTAGTTAAGCTTTTAGTAAGGCCTATCCGTAGTATACTTCCTTATATCTAGCTATACCTTATTGCTTACTTAAAGTCTTTTTACTAGTATATAAGACTAGTTCGCTATCTTTTTTTACCTTACCTATAACGCGGCGATCGCCGTTTAAAGAAAGTTAGTAACTTCTTTTATTTTTTATACGAGGCTCTATATACTCTCCGCGTTTAGTATAAGCGGTCCCTCCTTCTATATAATTTAAATCGGCTTAATATCGTATTTATATATAGCGAAGAAAGGGCTTATACTTATTATCGATACTACCCGATTATTAAGCGCCGCTTAAGCGTAAAGTAGCTATGCCCCTTAATCGTCTTACTTATAGTAAACGTATATATAAAGGTATACTTATACCTCTTAGTTTATACGCTTTATTGCCTTATCGGTCTATAAGTAGTAAGCTAAACTTAGTTTCCTTTAAACCTTAGTCTATTAATAAAATTCCTTTTAGAATTGCCTTATTTAGTTCGTTCTTTAATTTAAGATAATAGATTTTAGTATTTTATAAAAGCGGAAGTAGGATTATAAGAACTTAGTAGTATATATTACTGCTTTTATTATTAGTATCGCTTTTAAAGTTATTGCTTTTATTAGCTAGTCCGTTATTACTTAAAGGTTTTAAAAGCCCTTAGTTCTTATTAGCGATAAGTTAATTATAAAGTCTATTATTAAGTATATAAACGGCTATATAAGGGGCGGTAATAATTAAAAAAGCTCTTTTTAAAGTTAGCTTTAAATATACCCCTTACTATATAGCCTATAGTTTATAATAAGCTAGCGCACTATTAATAACTAGCCCGGCTAAAAGAACTTTTAAGCTAGTATTATAAGTATCTCCTTGCGCTTTAAGTATCTTATTACTATTAAGTTATATATCTACTAAGCGATTAATACTTAAAGCTTATCTAGCTCTTTATCCTCCCCCTCCTTAAGATATTAAGCCTTCCTTAGCACTTAAAGTCGGTCTTTAAAGCAAAGGCGCCCCTTTATATTAATTATATACTTACTTACTTAAACCTTTAATTATTATTTTAAGGTAAGCGATTAGTCGCCGTTCCGCACTACTTAAAATACTACTTAATACTCCTTATCTTTTTATAGTATCGCTATCTACCGCTTTTATATCTCTTACTTATTAAATATATAAGCTAGTTATACTTATTCCTTAAGCGCGTCTTAGCTTAAGTTTAAGTTAAGTTTTAGCCGAACTCCGCCTTTATTCGCCCCGCTTTTATCTTAAGGTATAAAGTCGTCCGCTTTACTTATATAGGCAATTAACTTTATATTCTCTTCCCCCTCTTATATTATCGCGATAGTGCGCTCTTCTTATACTAATTATTGCGGGAGGTTTATATACTTACTACTAAGGGGGACTTAATATTCTATTAATCGCGCGCTATTTAGAATTATCTATATTATATATCTTATTTCCCTTTTATTAAATGCTACTTCCGGCTTATCTTAGTCGCGGCGCGATAAAGTATTAAGTACTATTACTAACCTCTTTAAGCGGTATTTTAATATAAAGTTATATAAAGCGAGCTTTATTGCTTATTTACTTTACCTTTTATTTAACTTTCTCTTTATTATAAAGTACTTTAAATTCTTATAATCTATTAGTACTATAAACGCTAATATATTATATAACTTTACCCCTTAAAAGTTTAAGTATTATTTAATTATAAGTAACTCCTTATTATAAATTAAGTAGTTATACTCCGCTATATTAAGTCGTTTTAAGAAGAACCTTACTAAGTATTATATCTTATTTAGTCTTACTTATATTAATATACCGCTTATTATATATCCGGAGCAGTTTGCCTTTAAGTACGTTTCCCTCTTAAAGTTATATAGCTATAGTATTAACGCGTTATAGAATACCTCTTAAATAAAGTTAAACGCGGCTTAGTGCTTATTAGTTTATAAAAACGTCGCGTTTTTTTTATAAAGGCCGTTTAAGTACCGCGAGGCCTTAGCATAAAGCGGGATAAAAGTATAGTAGTAATTCGTAAACCTAAAAAAGCTTTAAACGCCCTTTACGTTCCTTAGCGCTTACTATATCCGGATAGCTTAAATCTTCTTTAAGTCGTACTAAACCTTACCTTTAGCTTATATAATAAAACTTAAGTACTTTACTTTTTTTATTATAAAGTCGTATTTTTATAGGTTTAATATAAGGCCTACTTTTTATAACTTTTTAAGTACTTTTACTACCTTTTCTTAATAGTCGCGGAGCGACCTTAATAAGTAAATTAAAACGTTATCTATATATACTATAACGAACTTATAAAGGTAGTCTTTTAGCACTTAGTTAATATAGCGCTAAAAGGTAGCCGGCGTTCTTATAAGGCTAAATAAGTATACTTACTATTTAAATAGTCCGAACCTTATTTAAAAGGTCGTCTTAAACTTATAGCTCTTTATAATCTTAATCTTATAAAACGCTACGATAATATTAAGTTTCGTAAATTAATATACTTTTACTATCATCCTTAGCCTTTTTATAATTAATAGTAGCGTATACTAGTCTCTTTTCGTAATTATATTTAAAGCTTAGTAATTATAGTAAAAGCGTAGTTAGCTATCGGCCTTCCTTATAAATAATACTAGCGCCGCGGCTAACGAACTACTTAAGCGGATAAGGTTCGCCTTTAATAGCTTATTTAAGGTCTTCCGGAGGATAAGGAGTTCTTCCTTTAATATATCGTAAAGGGGCCCTTATAATAGTAGCGGCTCCTTACTATCCTTATCTAATATAAGGTAAATCTTATAGTCTACGCTTAGTTAAAATAAGAGTTACTTAAGTGCCTTTATAAGTATAAAAAGGTCTAAATAAGCTTATAATGCTTAAGCTAGGATATAGTCCGCTAGGTTAACTAGCATCTTTAGCTAAAAGGCTCTCTTTACGTCCTTTATTATAACCGCCCTTATATTAAGCGCTTATTATCGCCCTTAGCTATCCTTTTAAGCCCTTTTTTATTAGCATTCCGCCGCGAAGATAAAGGCGCTTACTAGCTTCGCCTCCTAGATATTCGCGATCTTCGCGGCCTCCTTTAATCCTTAAAGGCCGATCTAAATCCCCGCCTTTTTATACTAGATTTAATCCCCCTTAGTATTATAAACTACCTCGTTTTTCTTTATCTACGGTCTCCTTAAGAACACGTCGTGGCTTAACTTTAGTACTATATAGGCAAATATCTATTTTAAGTGCCTATTAATCTTTATCTTAAACGCTATAATCCCCTTTATTTAAAGCGTTAGTACGTTTTTTAAGAAGGGCTATAGTAGCCTCTTTATCCTATCCGCGAAGGGTATCCGTAGCCTTATCGCTACCCCCTCGCTTACTACGGTATAGTAGTTATAGCCTATATCTATAAGTGCGTTAAGCCCCTTTTTTTTATTAATACTAACCTTAAGCAGTACTAAGTTTAGCATAAGGTGCTTCCTTATTAACCTTTAAGCTACTTACTATTTCTCCTTCTCCTTTAGCGCTTAACTTTATACTAAGGTTCCTCTTTTCCTAAATCGGAATCTACTACTTTAATTACCTTTCCGGTTATAGTTATAGCTACTTATAAGGTTCTTTCTTTCTTCTTTTTATAAAAGCGGGCGATATACCTTATTATCCTATAAGCGAAATACTTTTATATATCGGGCTAGCTTTATCCTCCTCCCGGCTAAGTTATAGCGTTAATTCTACTTATTAAGGTATTACCCTTTAAGTTATTTTAGTCTTAGGTTCCCCCTCTTATTACCTTCTTCCGGCCTTAAAATAGCTACTTAGTTTACTAAACCTTTTTTAGCTTTACTGCGATTTACGCTACCCGATTAGTATACGCTAGAATTGAGGAGCAAATAGGTATAGAAGAGAGCAGGCTTATAGCCACGAGTGAGGGGATTATAGAGATGCAAAGAGTGTGCGAAAAGGTAAAGAAATAGGTGAGATGTGTGTGTGTAAGGTTGATGATCTATCTAAGTTAAAGGGGGGACCAAGGCTTCCTTATATATACAATTCCCAAGCTATAAGTAACTTATGTGATTTGGAAAAGATCCCCCTGTATAGCGCAATTATGCATAGTGGGCCAATAGCTATTATTAAGTCAATATTGTATTTGTAAGCCCAGGGATTAATCCCGCAAGGAATACGAGGTGGCGCAGCGACTTGGCACGGATCATGCATATAGTCTCCATACACACCTCTTCCTAATCTGCTTATATCTTGCTTATATGTGGGTGGAATAATAGAAGGAAATATGTATAGTATGCAGAATTGTATCGCGGATTTAATGTATATTTCAGCGTATTTATGTTATGTGTTATTTATGCTATATTTGGCCTATAGGCTGCGGGAGAGTATATTTTACTCCTTTATAGCCTCCCTTAAAGGGTACTTATAGTATATAAGTGCGCTTTAGACATG